>CM029272.1:31270035-31275035 GCA_016920895.1 Vaccinium myrtillus
TTTTATTCTAGTCTTGTTTTTGGCTTCTTTCTTGTATATATTTTGTATCTTCTTGTACGTGGTGGTCGCGGTTGGCTTGTGCATTGGAATAGACCAAAGAAGTACGCATTATTGAAGTTTGAAACCTCGATCGCAAGACTTATTTTTTCCCATCTTAAGCAACTAGTAAATGTGCTCGTGCAGCAGCCAAAGGGGAATTTTTTGTAATTTATGGTGTTTGAGAATAATATGGAAAGATCACAACCCTCCAAACTAAGAAGACTTACCACAACTAAGAAGACTTGGACCACAAAAAGAATTCAAAGACCAAACTAATTACACTACAAGAAATTTCACAAATCCCGACTAACGGTTTAGTCAGCGATGGTAGCCATTTTAGTCGGCAAAAGGTTTCCCCGACCAGTTTTTTAGTCGGCAATTTTTGTTGGGTAATGATTGTCAGCGAAGATACTTTCCGACTAAAAAGTATTTTGTCGGCCTAGGTGGTTCATTTGCCGACTACCGTTCCCAACCAAAAACGTGGTCGGTATTTCTCTTTTAGTCGGGAAATGTATAGGCTTTCACCTACTAAAAAACTGGTCGGGGAATGCCATACTTTCACCTACTAAAAAAACTGGTTGGGAAATGTCATACTTTCACCTACTAAAAATCTGGTCGGGGAATGCCATACTTTCACCTACTAAAAAACTGGTTGGGAAATGTCATACTTTCACCTACTAAAAATCTGGTCGGGGAATGCCATACTTTCACGTACTAAAAATCTGGTTGGGAAATGTTATACTTTCACCTACTAAAAAACTGGTCGGGAAATGCCATACTACCTACTAAATCTTTAGTTGGTAATTGTTTGCATTAGTTTGTACCCAAATGGTGTTTAAATCCCAATTTTGTTTCCCCATCTGATTTCCTGCCATCATACTATAATTAGTACTAAACAAATAAATTTGTAGAAATAAGTCCTAACTTTAATAAGTAAAGGTGCCCAATACTTAGAAAACAACTTGGATCCAAGTTCGGAAATCTTAAAATAATAACACGTCTAAGCATTACAAGGGGCAAATAAAAATCCAAACCCTTACACCACAAATTACTTAAAAGTTCAAGTTCAACAAACAGATAACCAAAAAACATCCAAGCATGTAGAATCGTCAACGAAATTCCAGCTTTGATCTTCATAGTTAATAACCAAAAGTAGAACGGCGGGATACTCCATTTAAGCGTCGATCTGTAAAAAAAAAAAAAGAACAATCCACCGTTAGTATTTCTAACATATTCAGTAAGAACAAATAGATCGAAATCTGCAAACCCTTTGGTTCCTTTTCCACCAAATAGCATAAACAGCATAATCAAGAGAGCATGTTAGACTAGAATTCCTGGAGATTTTCCTCTTAGCATTTTGGATCTGCAGCTGTATTTCTACAAATTTAACTATTTGCACACATTTTGATCTCAGGACGCACACTAGGAGCTTCTTCACTTTAAATGCTTGTATGATATTACATTGAACTTTCTTAGAGGACTGTAAGAGCATCTACAGTACCTCTAGATGAATCCTAGGATAGATGAAGCTTTGTATTATCTTGCATTGAACGATCATAACCCGAGGAAGTTCTCTGGTGAAGACTGCTAACTGGATGTCAAAGGCAACTGTTCAACTTGTACTATGAAAACAATGAGCAGTCGGTTTTTGCCCACTTGAACATTGTCTCAGTTTTAAGTAAAATACATAAAACAGCCACCAATTATCATATAAACCACAGATACTACACAATAGCTTCGAATACGACAAGTGTAGGTGCTAACTATTGCACATTTCAAAAGGGATCCTCCTCAACCTTGATAATATTTTCTCTGCATCACATGGGCCTTTTATGTCTCTGTAGTGAATTTCTTGTTTTGCCTTTGTTCGTCTATTTTTTGTTCTTGTTTTGCTAAGGTTAACATAGAGGTAACTGTAGATACGGTATGAAAATTACAGAAGCTAGCCACGTAGACTGGTATGCAAAATGAAAGGCTCAGGACTCATGACAATCAGAATTTAGGTAAGAAGTGTTCAAGTTTTTATGGACTAACTTTGCCAGACGAAAGGATCACATTTTTCTCGAACATAGAAAACAGACTTTATAAATGGCAGTAACTCAACCATAGCTAGGTAAAACAAAAACCCCTGGCTAGGATAGGCACAAGCTATTGATTCAATGGGACAACACGACACCCACAGATACAATAATATCTAGAGTTTACAAAGCCGGATTAAAGGTCGAAAATCCCTTCAAAGGTCCAACACAACTCCCCCAGGTAGAGTTTAGTTGTTATGATGAATCCCATCAATCATCAATCAATCCACAACACCATTAGGAATTGACAATTCGTTTGCAGCAGAATTAAATTAATAAGATGCGAGAAAAGGAGAAGTAAGAGTAAAGGTTTTGTTTCTGGGTTCTCCACTTTGAAAGCTTAGGTTAAGTTGAAACTGGATTCTTCCATTTGCCTACCAATTAACTAGTCGGGTATTAACCGTACCCGCCAACAATTTCGCCAAATTTTTAAATTCCCGCAAAATCTCGCCACTTTCACCTACTAATTTTTAGTCGTCAAAAGTTTTTTTTTTTCTAAGAAGGAAGCTCATGGGCTTGAGGGCCACCAAGTTCCTGCCTCTACAAGCAAATCTGTAGCTCTTAGTTCTAGTCCTGTTAAGGGTACTGTTATTGCACAGGCTAACTCTATAGTTGAGCATGCTGTCAATTCTTTTGCTATATTGGATAGTTCTGCTTTGAAGGAGACTGTTACTCTTCATATGATTTCTAAGGTTTCTACTCTAGGTAGCTCTCATGGGAATGGATCTATTGTTCTTGATGAGGTTCTTAGAGAAGCTGATTTTGCTGGTACAAGTTCTAAGAATGTGGTACTTCACTTCCTGATGACATTTATGATGATCCTCCAACTGGGGTGATTCTTTGGGGGCTGAATTTGCTGAAGTTCTCTCAGTCGATCCTCCTAATAAGCAAGGGAACGGGAAAAGGAAAGGTGATGTAAAGCTCCTCCTACTAAGAAAGGAGGTGGGGGAAGGAAGTCTAAGCGTTAACTTTCAAGATCACTAGCTGGAATATTAGGGGTTTGAATAACCCCTTAAAAAAGAAAGAGATTAAGTCTCTTGTTATTTCACAGAAGTTAAGCTTCTGTAGTGTTTTAGAAGCTAAGGTTCGTCAGGAAAATATTAATGCTATCTGTTGTCGTTGTTTTCCTCACTCTTGGAATTGGCTAGTAAATTCGGGGAATTTTAGTACTGCTCGAATTGTTCTGGGTTGGGATCCTAATATCTTAGGGGTTCATTTGCCTTCTAATTCTGATAAACTCCTATGTATGCAAGTGACCTGCTTGGATACTTAAAGGGTTTGCTTTATCTCTGTCGTGTATGGGGCAAATTCTTTACAGGATAGGCGAGTTATATGGGCTACCATGCGTGCCCTGTCTTCTGTCATTAGGGACTCTCCTTGGCTGCAGATGGGGGACTTCAATGTGGTATGTCACTACTCTAAAAGACTGGGGAATTTTGATGCTACAGCTGCTGCTGAGTTTAGGCAGTGTTTGTTTGACATCAGTATGGAAGACCTTACTACTAGTGGTGCATGGTTCATTTGGACAAATAGGAGAAGTGGTGCAGGTGATAACATGAGTAGGTTGGCCAGGGTGGTAGTCAATGTTGGTTGGCTAGATGCTTTTCCAAAATCTGAGGCTTTGGTCCATGCCCCAGGTATCTCTGATCACTGCTCTTTATTGGTTTTCGCCTTCATGTAGCCCCTTGTAAAAAGCCTTTTTGTTTTTCAACTACTGGATGAAGCATCATTTGTTCAAGGACTTGGTGTTGCGATATTGTCAAAGATTCTCTATTGTAATTCTTTCCTATTATATTCTTTCCTATTATATTCTTTCCTAGTTTAATTATAGGAATAGCTTGATTGTAGGATCTCTACTATCTCTATAAATATGTACATGTAAAGATACAGAATTATTATGAATGAAAATATTCTTCTCTGATTTTCAAGTTGGTATCAGAGCTAGGTCTTGGGTGGCCTTAATTCGTACCTCCACGTGCATCCGGGCTGCATGTGAGGAGGAGTGTTAAATTATTCTCCTTTGCCCGAGTAAAAATCTCCTATTCTTCTCAATTCGTACCTCCACGTGCATCCGGGCTGCACGTGAGGGGGAGTGTTAAATTATCCCACATTGCTCATCTTAGCCACCCAAGCCTGGTTAATAAATTCTTGAGGTTACTCCACCTATTGCCAATTGGTTTTAGGTTGGAACCCTCCAAGAAACTGGTCTCCTCCAGCAAGACCAAAAAAAGCCAATCCATCCTAAGACTGCTAATGGTGGCGACAAATCATCATACAAATGCACTCACTGTGATCAAACTGGTCATACAAAAAGTCGATGCTATGAACTTGTGGGGTATCCGGAATGGTGGGATCATAGCCGTGATTCTCGGAAGAAGAATTCCAAGAAGGCCTCTACTGCTGCGATTGTTGAAACAAAGACAGAGGATGATAGCGGTGAAAAGTTCTCGGCATTGGCAGCAGCGGCAGGTAATGGTGGTAAGGTTTTAAATATTTCTACACCTGTTTCTAATAGTGCATGGATAATTGATTCCGGTGCTACGGATCATATGACATTTGATTCTAGACAAGTTTCACCTCTTAAACCTTCCTCACAAAATTCTGTTTCCACTGCCAATGGTACCTCAATTCCGATTATTGGGGAAGGATCCTTGTCCCTCACTAACACCTTGAATTTAGATTCTGTTTTGGTTGTTCCCTCTTTGAATTATAATCTTTTGTCAGTTTCTCAAATAACCACTGCCTTATTTTGTGTTGTCATTTTTTGGCCTGAATTTTGTGTATTTAAGGACATCCGAACAAGGCAGACGATTGGTTGTGGTGTTAGGCGAGGGAAGCTGTATTACTTAGACTTGGTGTCTAAAAGTTCAGATAAGTTGCGTC
>CM029272.1:31280035-31562140 GCA_016920895.1 Vaccinium myrtillus
GACTAAAAAATTTCTTTCTTATGGAGGTAGGGCTCAACTTGTGCAGTCTGTTCTCTTCAATATCCAAACCTATTGGAGTGCCATTTTCATTGTTCCTCATCAAATCACTAAGGAAATTGAGCGTGTTTTGTGTGCATTTCTTTGGTCTGCAACTGAGATGAAACATACCGGTGCGAAAGTCAGCTAGTCCTCCCTTTGTGTTCCAAAGAATGAGGGTGGTTTGGGCTTTATATCCATGAAGGAGTGGAATAGAGTTGTCAACATGAAACACCTTTGGGCTCTCAATCAAAAAGCTGACACTTTATGGGTAAAATGGGTACATGTCTATATTCTCAAAGGTCAGAGCTTGTGGGGGATTCCAATTCCTAATGAAGCTTCTTGGGTAATTAGGACTCTACTGAAGCTGAGAGTTTTGTGTAAAGATTGGGTAAAGGTTTTTATCGGTAATGGCAATGACACCTTTCTTTGGACTGATAACTGGCATCCTTGTGGGGTTTTATTTCAACGTTTTGGGGATTCTGTGGTGGAGCATAGAGGCAGAGCTTTAATGGCTAAAGTGTCATCTATCATTGACCATGGTTGCTGGAAATGGCCTAGGCTGCGTAATAGCGTAATTAGGGAAATCATAGGGCAAACTCCTGTTGATTTCCTACCTAATCCATCTGCTCTTGATAGGGTTACTTGGACTTTAACACCAGATGGTAACTTCTCAGCCAAGTCTGGTCGGGGGGCTAGTAGGCATCGAAATCCTTTCCAACCATGGCATTCTGTGGTGTGGTCTGATCAGGGAGTGTCTAGATGGAGTTTCATTGAGTGCTTGGCTATTTTGGGCCGGCTGTCTACAAAGGATAGGTTGGTTAGTTGGAGTATAGTGGTTCCACCTCATTGCTCCTTTTGTTTGGCTGACATGGAATTTCATAGCAACCTTTTCTTTGTTTGTCAGTTTTCTTCTCTGATTTGGAAACAAGTTTTAATTAGGAATGGGATTGCTAGGCTTGGTGTGCCTTTAGCTCAGGAATTGGATTGGGCAGTCCATCACCAAGGAGGAAAAACCTTGCGAGACTCTCTGTATAAACTCTCTTTGGCAGCATCCATTTATATCCTTTGGGGTGAGCGTAACAAGAGGATATTTCAAGGCAAATCCAGGAATGTCGATGGGGTGACTCTGGCTATTCTCAACTCAGTTCGTGCTAAGGTTAGCTCTTGGTCCTCTGTTAATTCTCTGGTCAAAACAGGCAGATTTGTGATGATTGGCTTTTGGATTCTAGAATTTTTGTTGTTAACAATTGTTGATAGGTTTTCACTTGTTTGGATTTTGATTGTTTGATCTCTATTTAAACCTTTTGATTTTGCTGCATAGTCTGCCAGGGGGATGCCCCTGTTGTTCTTTTGTTTGCTTCATGCTTTTTTTGGTGAAATAAACTCTACTTACCAAAAAAAAAAAGATAAACTACTATCAACTATTTTTACAAAAATACCAAAAGTCCAAAGATTACCGCATAGCATAGATAAAACCAGAATAACCATAATTTACCCCTTGTCAATCACAATTATGTTCTGGAAACAAGCATTTGCATGGATGATACAGCTTCGCGCTTAGGACCAACCCCCAGTATTGCAAACAGCACATCTGTGAAATCACCGAAAGTTTCCGCATATTTTGGCCCAAAAAATGTCTATTACTAGCAAACGTATTTCTTATCAAACAGGGTATTCGGAACAGTGACACAGCCAGAAACTAAATTCGGGGGTGGCGTTGTTTAACGAAAGTCTACTGGTGTTGTTATACTCCTTCCGTCCCAATATGATATCCCCTATGAAAAGACGTACAATTTTTGGATAAAAAATCATTCATTGTTTCTTTGATTTTTTTCGCACCAAATTAAAGAGGACCTAAAACTAATACTCCTTCTCCAAATTGTTTGTCCAGTCCGCAAAACAAGGACTTGAAAATCATACAAAAATCTTCAAGAAAAATTTAATATTTTTTTTACAATTACTAGATATCAATGAGTACTTTTAATTTATGAAAAAAGTTTAAAAATTTTCTTTAAAAGACTTACTCCCTCTGTCCCATAAAGTTTGGGTCTTACAAAATTACGTGTAATTTTCAAACTAAAAGATAATGCATTTATCAAAATAATTTTTGAACTTTTTTTTGCACCATATAAGAGTTCTCAATGAGATCTATCAAATTATTTTCGTAAGTACATTTATTTTTTAGTTTGAAAATTGAATGTGTTTTGGCTTAAAAAGCCAATTTGACTCTTTTTTTGTCTTTATTTGATTTTTTTTTCCGTTTGCTAGTTTTACATCAATTTTTTGTGTATTATTTGTTGTATTGACAGTTTGTCTTGACGAAAGGAATCCAAAAAGGTGAAAGGTTATGATTAGAACTCTCAAGCTTTGTTCGGTTTGTGTTTTGAGGGAGGGTTTTGGCAGTAATGAGTAGAGAGATATACAAAGAAAATTTTATTAAAGACCGTGCAGGGTGGGTCTTGAGACCCAAACCGAACAAGGGGACAATACTTTGAATAAGATCGAAAAAAATGTAAAAATCTGTCTTTTTTTTTACTTATTTTTGTCTTTATTCAAAAAAATTTAAGCTTTGATCATAATCTTTTACTTTTTTGATTCCTCTCGCCGAAACGAACCAATGATACACAAAAAGTTGATGCAAAACTAAAAAACGTGAAAAAAAAATCTAATAAAGACGAAAAAATAAGCGAACTAACTTTCCAGGCCAAAACACTAAGGTCTCAACTTTATGGGACGGATGGGAGCTTTTCTGCTAAGTAGTCTCTTTTTCCAAACTAATTGCCAATGTACTTTACTTTTCAAATTATTTGTAAAAATACTCCTTAGCACAATTTCAAATTGCGCTACCCTCATAAAACGTCAATCAAAATTACGCTAAGTGTGTCGCGCTAGCACATCGTCCCGTAATATGTCACATAAGCAAAAAGCGCGATTTGGAATCAAGCTTTCTCATTGAAAGCGCGAAGGTTCAATCTAATCTACGTTTGGCTCTCAATCCCATCTTCAGTTTGACAGTTTCTATGTTAATATGGAAAATTCTCCCTGTATCGACTGTTTGGGTGCATATAATGTGTTTGAATAATTGTCCATTAGAAACTCACCTCGGTTATCCGTAGAACAACACACTTCCTTTCAACGAACACTGAATTTTGTTGATAATCTTGGTGGTGTTTCTGGATTAGTGCAAGTTATACTATTCTTCAATTGAGAATTCGTGCTAGAACTATTTTGTTTACTTTGTGGCATTGTGGTTTCCATGTGTGCCGTGCCAGATATCAAACATTTTGCTGGCTAGAAAGTCTACGTTCTGAAATCTGGGGCAAACCCCGACCATCTTGTATATGGATCCAGTTCCTAGCCTGTCCGATCGGGCTCTTTGTGGGTTCTTCCTGGGCTAACTTCGATGATTGAAACAGTTTACCTTTGTAGAGGTCGTCGAGAACATCAGCTAAGTCGAAAAACATGCTGATAGGATCACGTTCGGTATGTTTTGGGAACACATCTACGTTGAGAAAAAATGGGTTCCGATTTGGTTTTGGAGTCTTTTTTCTTAATAAAGATGTGTTTCAAAAGCATATCAAACAAAATGACAACACGATGTTTTCTTAGATTTTTGAAGTGCCCCAAAAGTGAACGGTTCCTAAAAGCGGGCTTTCGACTGCTCAGGAAAGGCTCAACATGACCGTCCAGTTCCTTTGCGGTCTAGAGAGGATCTTATTCCAAGTAAATTGAATTGTTCAGATTCGCTTTGGTATGTGGTGCAAATTCACTTTATGAGTAGCTTTTTCGTTGTTTTTTCCCCACAATTCTGGGACCGTAGAACTGCTCTTTTACTGGATAACACTACATGGATACAAGAAAAAATAAGAGAACTTAATCACTCGGACAAATAATATTATGCATAATGAAAGAGCTAAAGATAGATGTCATCTGGGCATGTCGAGGGACATAGTTGCATAATTAACTGAACAAATTTCTTCAGTTGGATTCAGATTATATTCTTCATCCATATCTTTTTTTTTTGAAAAAGCATGCATTTTAGGAGTCGGCACATCTTCGATTTCATTTTTGAGCATTGAGTACACTTCCAACATCGATGGCCTGTCTTCCCATTTTTCTTGAACGCACAAAAGCGCAACTTCCATGCATCTCACGAGTTTACAGGCCGAATTCGTATCATCCATTAGCGGATCCATGAACTCCATGCTTTTGCCGTCTTTCCACATTTCGTACGCCTGCCAATAGAAATTTATGATATAACCTCAAAGTGTTGACATGCGAAAGTTTGTGTCCCAGTCGTTATAGGAGTCATTGATTAAGTGATCACTTACGCATTCTAGGAGGTGAAGATTGTTGTCCGGACCATACAGACATGTATTCTTCTTTCCACTTATGATTTGTAAGAGTAGAACTCCAAAGCTATATACATCATATTTGGTGGAGTATATCCCTCGTTTTACATACTCTGGAGGAACGTAACCGCTGCAATCCAGGAGTCAACATAGTCATTTTCGTTTACTATCATACATACATATCTAAGAGATTTGAGAATCGATATACTTACTATGTTCCAACAATCCGGCCGGTGTTTGCTTCATGTTCATCTTTCCGAAAAATCCTAGCTAGACCAAAATCTGCAATTTTTGGTGTCATGTCGTTGTCCAGTAAAATGTTGCTAGCCTTCAAATCTCTGTGAATTATTGTGAGTCTTGAATATTCTTGGAGATACAGAAGCCCTTGAGTCACGCCTTGGATTATAGAAACTCGTTTCTCCCAATCCAACAGTTCCCGTCTAACTGGATCTAAGTCATACAAATGAAGTAGTCAGCTGTGAATAAGTCAGGTAAGAGCTTGGACGAGCAGGTTAGGCTATAATTTATAAATGATCATGCTTTTTTTTTTCCTAGCATACTTGTAAGTGAAATTCTTTTAGCAACAGGCACGTTATATTTAGCTATGTAACTTGTAGTTGGGATAATAAACAGCAAAGGATAAGTTGTACCATGTATGGATAGGGTGGGATTTCGAGAGAATATTTTGACTGTTGGAAGAAGGCGAGAAACCGGAGGGACTTAATCTCAACAATCCCATCCAGTGTTGGTACTGGTATAACCAGATTTAATCAAGGACACATAGTGTACGGATTAGTTCCGGCTATGTCCTTCAGCGAACTAAAGCGGGAAAGAAAACCATGCCAGGGCCAAAAAAGAAGGTATTAAATTAGCCACCTGCTGTTTCACAATGCTTCAATCTAGCTCATATTCTTTTCGTTATTACAATCCCACGGTTTCTGTCATGGCTGTTGTTTTGAATGTTTGCCCTTTCTTTGGAAATCTGGTATTGTAGATTTGAGCATTTGTTCTTTCATTTTAAACACTACTCCTAGGACTTGGGGAAGTGTTAGAGATTGCATACCGTAGAGGTAGAAATCCAAGCTTTTGTTAGGCATGTACTCATAGATCAGCAGCTTTTCTTCCCTTTCAGTACAAAATCCCAAAAGTCTCACTAGGTTGACATGTTGAAGTTTTGCAGTGAGTGTGACCTCGTTTATGAACTCCTCTTGTCCTTGTTTAGAAGATTCTGAAAGTCTCTTCACTGCAACTTCCTGTCCGTCCCGTAATTTACCCTGCAAAATCTCACCTAGTTAGTATCAAAAATTCGGAAGACATGCTACGTTTAAGATGCCTTCAGCAGAGATGATTACTGCAAATTCTACTAAACTGAACTTGTCCCACCTAGACATTCATACTTCATGCTCTTAAATTGTTACCTATTGAATACAAATGCATAATCAACATTCAACACTCACCTTGTAGAAATTATCAGTCGGAAAGCACAAGTTAATGATTGACAACAACGTAAGGAGTTTGAGAATTAAATTTCAGTCTTCTAGATCAATACTATTGAAAAGAAGGGGTGTAAGATAGGAAAATGAAACAACTCAACTCTTAGAGAAACTTACACCAAAGAAGAGCAAGGTTAAGGCAAATAGATGGATCAAGGAACCATAAGACAATAAGACGGTAATGGCCTATTGGCGAAAATGAAAACAATAATGGTGGGAAACACCTGGTGTAATGTATATATCCTCTGGTATCCTAATTGTATTTGCAGGCTTTTAAAGCAAGCCAGGAATGACATGTATTTGCTGAAATGGAAGGAGTACCCTTAGCACCATACTGGACAAAATTGCTGAAAACACTAAAAGAACACCTTCTCAGTTCTCTCATCGGAAATCTGTGGTAGTAAGTGTAACATTGGTTCGAAAAGCAGGGATAGTCGAGAGCAAGTCAGCTGAGGGAACTCAGCTGAAAGGGTTAGTTGAAGGAATGTTACTTGTGCTATTATTGTTCCTACTTATGGCTTCAAGATCTCCATATAAACCTGAAATGCGGGACATAATTTTCCTTTGGCGAATAAATGACCCAAAACGTATTTAGCTTCAAAGAAAGTCACACCGTTCCTTGGTTTTCTTGAATTTGTTCTTTGTTTTAACCACTCAGCTTTATTTGGATTACCAAATTTTTCTGCCCGTGAACTACTAAAAAACTTACGGAGATGTGTACATATCGATTATTTTCCGTAGTAAAAGATTGAGTGCGTGGATAGGACAGCACATAGTAACACATAGACGAACAACTGAATAGTACCTTATATACAGGTCCATAACCACCCTCTCCAAGCTTATTCTCGTGCGAAAAGTTTCTTGTAGCCGCTTTGATGTCATTGAAACTAAATGCTTGCAGGTTTGGATATTGCGGTTTACTCTGTCGCCGTATACCCATTATCCTCGTTACCAGAACTGTTAAAGATGAACAATGTCAATCTCGTTGTAGTCATCTTGACAAATCATTTGATGACAACTAATTGTGAACTCCCAAAATCGTAGCTAGTTACCTTTCCATTTGAACAATCTCCTTCGGAAATACCACGTTAGAGTCCCGAGTAGAAGAGTGACTACGGCAATTGTAGGTAGCAGAATAGCCCATAACAATTGCTTGTTTTTTTGATCTTTTCCTTCTTCTTGAGCTGCAGTTGTAGGTTCATTGCCTTTGCGATAAGTATGTTTTAGAAACTCTTGACAACTGACAAGCATAGTGCAGCAAAGTATAGAAACATTTCACTTTTGCTTAAAACTGACTATTTGATTCAATATCCCTAACTTGGGGTTTTTTGTTCCAAAAAATACAGATTCAACATCCATATGGCAAGTGCATGAAAATGGTTTGACTCCATATCTGTAAGTAAATTCTTCCTTTATTACATTACTATGATACAAACCAAACAAAATCAAACCTGGGGTCGGTTACATGATGTTGCTTTAAAATTTTACCTGCCTTGGAAAGCACCCAATTGTCATCGTTGGGGACTTGATATACTATGTAACCCAGAAGCCCTTTCTCCCTTGCGTAGGAAACCTTAGTTCTGATAGCCTCCACGTCGTCATAACCGATCCAAACCGAACCACTACTAACACAGTAATTCGTGACATAAGTGGAGTTATACAATACTTGCTCTCCATAACATTTCCAAAATAACCTGATGTACTTGTAGTTCATCGACCCATCTGCCGCGAGGCTTCCTCTTGTAGGCGATCCAATCCCGTTGTTTGTGGAGTCAACAAGCGTCCACGAGTACCCATAGTATGCTAATCCCAAAACCATCTTTTCGGCAGGTAATCCTCTGCTTATCCATTGCTTAATACCATAATCAGTGTTTAAATTGCTTGAGGGGTCATACAAAGCAGAATGAGCACCTGTGAAACTTTCTATGCTAGGCGAGTGATAGTCGTATGCTCTGATACTTACCCAATCGAGGTTCCTTCGAATCGAGTCCATCGGATAACTTGTGGCGTTTTGTGAAGGCATATAATGACCTTCCATTGTTAAAATGAGCGGTGGTCGGGCTGAAATATTTGATTCCCTGTTTATCGCAGATCTCCATTCATCAAAGAGAAATCCCATCTCTGTCATGTTGCTCTTACTCGTGCCCGGTTTGACACCATTAAGCTCCAGACCATGAAACCCATATAGCCTAGCTCTCTGTATTGATGATTCAATGAAACTTGTTCTGTGAGAGGGTTGGCTAGTCATTGAAATGAAGTTTTGGAAGTTTGAATTTTGAGTCCAGATGGACAGAAGTGTCATAACTGTTGGGTTTTTTCGACGAACGATATCGGTAAAATTGGAAAAGTGTGTTTCATCAGGGGGTGAGATTGAGAGCTCAAAAGTGGAATTGTTGATATGTGCATAACCACATATGAGGTGGGTGAAGAGAGATGAATCTATGTCGGCAGCCAGGAATTCGCTGCCGGAAAACCAGTAACCTGCTTTGATCCAGGTCGGAGAGGCTGAAGAATTTGCAAATGAAGGAAGAAAGAGGAGAAGGGAAATGATGCTGTACAACATTTGGAGATGCGTTGGGCTCATGTGGACTTCAACCTTTGAACTATAGGTTGCATCTTCAGGACTTGAAACAACTTTTTTGGGGGATACGGCTGCTCCCTCAAACTTGATAAAAATTATGGAAAAGTCTATTAACACAAAACTACGGATAACGATATGCTAAGGTGGTAATGTATCACGGGGCATTGTAAAAATGACATATCATTCATTGCCCTACAAGTAGTATGTCGTGAATAATGTTGTGCGAAGTGTTGGGCTGCCTGGTGTGTAGCGTTTGTGTGGTTTTAGACTTTTCCACATTTTATTACTAGCTGAGAATGACTACCAACAATATCATTGACGTCTCCAACTCTCTCTCGGTATCTAGAATTGTTTTTTAGTGAAAAATATCTTCTGTCCCTGTGAATTTTATGGGATTTTGAATAGGTCAAAATGACCCCACACAGTTCTTGAATTGTAATGTTGTCATCTTCCGATATTTCAAAGGGAAAGTGTAGTGGGCCGGGTGAGATTGACTACCAGGACAATTAAGAGTTGCTCTAACAAAAAAAAATAGTTTTTTTCAAAAACTAAAACAGGACATTCTCTCATAATACATCACATAAAAAACTGTAAAAAATCAATTTATTGAAAAAATTCCCTTAGTGAAACACCCCCTAAATGTTCGTCATCTCCCCTAGTACATTTTCTTTTTCAGGACTGCTACATATATACAGAAAGAGTACTCAGAAATTATTAAAAAAAATGAGAATGAGTAGCTCAGATTCACTTGAGAATGAATGAAAAATTGTGAAAAATTGTGTACGGAAGTATTTAATTTTTTGGTCCGAAAAATGCACATATTTTTTGGGTAAATATTAATGTTTTAACGATTGTTTATTACATGTATTCTTCTACTTAATTTTGTGATAATGAGTCGAGGTTGCGCGCCTCTCACGCAATCAGATCACTAGTAACATATAGAATTACCAGTCATTTTCTACCAATTTAATATCTCACAGCCCAAACAAGACCTGGACTTTTGTTTTGGGTCAATGCCAGAGTTCAACAGGCACCGCCGCACCGGAAACCAGACTTTTAACTCATTTGTCCTAATAATTAATTTTTGGGGAAAGAAATATGCGTGGATGGGCCCATTACGAAAAATCTTCTACACCAGCCCATCAGTCACAAAAGTAGGGCCGTAAATGAACTAATCTGTTTATGAGCTGTTCAAGTCTCGATTCAGTAAACGATTGCCAAGTTCGATTCGAGTACTAAATGAATCGAACATGAACTTCAATTTTAGGCTCGTTTAATAAATGAACCGAACCTAACAATATTCGTCTCAATTAGGCTCGCGAACTTGGAGTTTACATGTATACGTCATAAAAATACTCCCTCCGTCCCAAATTGTTTGCCCTTTTTGGGTTTTCATGCATTTTGTACGCAAAATCGAATATATTAGCATTTATTTCTTTTCAAAAAAATTTACACAAATTTAAAGATCTCATTGAGTAGAAAAAATTGGTGTAAATTTTTTTAAAAATAAATCTCATAAATATATTATTTTTTGCTTGCAAAATACACATTTCCCCAAAAGGGGCAAGAATATGGGATGGAGGTAGTATCACATATAAGCTTGATATGTTTAAACTTTTACATGTACATCATGAAAATTTTATAATTTGTCATGTATGTTTGTTTCATAGTTTTAGTTTTGTTTTATAATCATTACATATTTGTCTGTAATTATTTATGTACAAAATAAATTTTTATTGAAATTCTAGACCTATATAAGAGCAAAAATAACTAAAATTTTTGCAACGTTAAGGATTGTGAAACGAGTTAGTTTAAAATATCCGCAAGCTCAACTCAAATTTTTCATTGAGCTCGAAACTCGACTTGAGTTCATTTAAAATTAAACGAACAAATCTGAATATTCTAAAAACTCGGCTCGTTTTTAGCCGTACACACAAGGTTATTGACGGTGGAGAAAGCTTTGAATGATGACCACAACAAGGGCTGATTAAAATAAAAAAAAAAAAAGGAAGCAAAACCACATAGCATATATATGGTTCACAAAACTACAACCCGCATGCGAAATTTGAACCCATGACAAAGTGGGGGGATTTTCACCCGAGAAACATTTTATACACCGTTATTGTGTAAAATTTTTTCTCCAAATCTATTACATTTCATCATGTACATTAAACAAATGTCCCAAAAAAATAATATGGAACACACTGGTGAAACACAATTTATTTGGAAACTTGTCAGTTACTAGCGTGAAAAATGATTTTCATTTTAGCAAATACCTTGCAAAACTTGTAGTATTTAATTACAGTCAGTGAAACATGAAACTATTTCATCTATTTAAATTGCATTTGAAAATTTTTTCTAACCGTTTCTAGCTGAGAATGACACCCTCAACTTTCATCTAGACCATCTTGGTAGTTTTATGGGATTTTGAAATGTCAGTGAAACTATGTCAGTTAAACTTGAAACTATGATTCATCTATTGCAAAAACTTGTACAGTTTATTGAAAAAGCAGAAAATCAATTTCAAACCAGGTTGAAAATGCAGCTGAACCCCAACTAATCTAAAATCAATGTGCCCCAACATAACATTTTTTTACTCGGCAATCAAGTACAGTAAATTGGCACATCATTTTTGACACAAGTAAGCAAGACCGGATAGCATAGTCTGTGCAAAACTGAGTAGAAGCAAGAAAACAACACCAAGAAATGAAATGATTTTCCATGGACTATTGAAGTAATCTCGCCGCAGGTTCGCCGTCCATATGTTGTGACGACACTTGCAATACACGTTTATGTCATGGAAAACGTCAGAGTAACAGAAGCCGCCGCGAGACACAAAGACACAGGTGGAAGCTTTACTAAAAAATGCCAATACGGCTTCATCGTCACCCAACATGTTGTTGAGAATTCCACAACGGCGAAGCAAGCTGACATCCTTCGCGGAGTTGATGAGACAACACAAGAAGGTTAGATAATCCGTGATGCATTTAGGACCGGCGTGCTGAAGATGCTCCTCATGGGCGATTAAGTTTCTGAAAATAGTATCGGTCTTCTCTTCGACAGCGAATTGTGGGATTTCGATTGCCCCGTTTATGAACTTTATGTCGAACAAGAGGGTATGCTTAGCCTTCTTGAACCTGATCCCAGCCTCGTGTAGTTCTGTCGCACAACGTATGTAATCCCATCTCTTTTCCATGTTAGGCGTATTTCTTTTGGACACGACTTTCCCAAATGAAGACGATGTAATATGGTGTACTAGGTCCAGAAAATGCTTCACGTCGTCGGTTGAAACTCCGTATGAAATTTTCAAAAACCGTTCAGGACCGGGAGACATGCTACAAAAATATTGCTCCCGGACGCAATAGTAGAATCGTATGAGTAAGTCGACGATGTTGTCTCGTGGATCTGGAATTTTCGTCATGTTGAACAAATCCACGAGAATGAAGAACGGAAGTTGATTCTCAAACAGCATCAAGTCCCGCCATACACTATGAAGGATCCAATCCATTTTGAAGATAGGATCACGTGTATCTCTAAGAATTGTAATGGAGAATTTCCGGAGAAATTCAATGACAAAGCAACCATCGAGAAGCATCATTTCCACAAACTCGTCTTCGCGAAGGTTTATGGAGTCTGCATAACATCTTTGCGTTCTTGTTAGCAATTTCCTCATGCCTACGACAAACCTATCTACGCTCATCTCATCTGTTCGTTTGAGAAGCAATTGAAGATACCGCAATTTGTGTTCTTCCATCATCCGTAGACTAACTTTACCGTGGTGATATGGTCCAATCGACAGTATTTCTGGTTCGTAGGCCTTTTCACTTTGCCTACGTAGTCTATCATGGATTTTGTAAATATACGGCTCGAAATGTGTACCAGATAGGTGAGTAAGCTTCTCATCTAAATGAAGGGAGAGAGGATCAGCATTTGCATTGGGCATCATATCTCACCAAATTGTAGTCTTGTAGAAACCCTGTCCAAAGAAACGCCAAAAGCTTTTTAAAAGACAATCTAAACAGAATATACAAGATTTCTCATTCTTGAAGATCACTATTGAGTTTGTAAAGCATAATCCAGTCTTGGTTCGCAACTTCACGGTCTGTGTCGAACCATTCACCCTACAATAAATACATGTTATACGCTTGTTACTTTGTTTCTTCTATACATAGTGAAAACTAGTGTGAGTCGTTGATGTACCTAGTTACATGTACAACTGGAAGAAGGCCGATTTAGGTGCTAGACTTATGGAGAATTATTGATTAGTGAATTCTTGTTCATCTTTTTGTCAACATTTTTAGATTAATCATTCATTTCAATGAGAGAAATAGAAAAACTTTAAAAATGTGAGCCAAAATTGGAAGGAAAAAAAACAGACAATAGAACCCAGATGGTAAGGGCATTTCTAGTGCACTACTTAAAAGAGTTCCCTAAAGTGCCCTAAACTAGTTAACTAAGAAAAACTCAAAAAATGGTCTCTAGTGCACAAAAATTGACTCCTTAAAATCCTATGTGGCACCCCTTACTACCTAAAGTGCCCTAAGTGAGTACCTAAATTTGGGGAGAGACTTAAGGAGAGAGAAAGAGGAGAGAGATAGAGAGAAGGGAAGAGAAGAAGAATTTTGTGGGACCACTTGGCAGCCTTCACCACTTAAATGGGTCTCACTTTAAAAGATAATGAACATTTTTAGGCTTTAAGGGAACCCTATTAAAGTACATTTCTCTTTAGCTAGCTAACTAAGTTCTTAGCACACAAAATAGGGTCTCACATGTGCTTAGGTATATACTTTAGCAAACATTTTTTAGATAGTGCACTAGACATGCTCTAAACTAGAACAAATCACATAAAAGTTCGGAAATAAAAGACAAAAATACGGAAATTTTTGGTCAAAGCACACTGTAAATCACCACAATGCATGTTTTGTTTGTTCATTGATGGAGAAAAAGGCAAGAATTCATAACATATACTACGTTTGAGGCCATCGATCGAACATCTAGTAGGCAACCAGAAAAACGACTGAAGAATGCAGAGGAATACTCACCAAGTACAGTCCTCTCTGCGTAATCACAGGGAGCAAAGGTGACCCTTTCAAGACTAATTCGCTGAGAGGAGGAGGAGGAGGAGGATTTATCCGCGATGATTGACGATTTAGAGACCCAAGAGCTACTACTTATTAATAGGGCATTCAAAATAAGTGGGCCGTCAATGGCCACCTGCCTCGGCCGTGGATTGGCGGACATGATCGAAACAAACGCACGCAACTGCTAGTAATATAGGATATTGGAGGAGGGTATGACCAGCCACCATATTTGAACTCTTCTGGACATGTCCTGAATTTTGGGCAAACTTTTTATTTTAAAAAATTAGATTCCGGGTCAGTTTTCTCAGACCCTGGGGCTTGCTGTCGCTCGGGGGTTGGCTGCCAACCCCATCCAAGCCGTCCATTTTGCACATTAACGGCTCGGATCGCATCAAATAATAGACGGTGCGGATACACTTAGGCGAGGTGAGATCTCAGTCGTTGATGTGTGAATCGGACGTTCAGATGAAGTCGGGAACCTCTACCGACCTCAAGGGATGGAAAGATCCCCGAATTCAGTTTTCTCGCACTTCAACTAATTCTGAGATAAATTCCACAGTTCACTTACGGGTGGCCGAATTTTTTGAGCAACTTAACCGCAATACTTATAGCGTTTTCCTTATTTAGTTATTCTAAAAGAGAGTATTTTTATGTTTACTGAATTTCATCAAAAATTCATGATTAATTCAATCGACTCGATGTGGAAAAGTAAAAAAGTACTAAAATTTCATTAATAGTTGAATGAAAAGGTTAAGACGAAAGTCACGAAATGAACAAGATGATTACTGTTTTTTTTTTGAACTTTTTCATCTGTAGTGTCTTTTTTTTGCTTTGAGTCCTAGTTTATATTTTATAAATTTTTCTCGTCAAGGTGAATGATTGGTTCAAAAAATTATACACGAGTCTAACAAAAGTTCAAAAGACATTGGTCGATTGTCTAACTCTAACTATACGTATATGCTATAATTGTGGTTCAATTCTTATAGAGAATACTAGTTGGATACCGACGTGCGATTTGTTGCCCATTGTTGATGTTATCGTTGTTGGTAATTAAAACATGGTTTGGTGCCCCCATCACACCAACAATGTCATTAACATCCAGTCCTCATTCTTCTTAGGAGAGGGTGATCAAAAGGTAATCCCAGCCTCAAATGTAGGGATCTTCTAGCTTCAACTGCAAAACGAAAATTCTTTTAGTATAGCAAGATCAAGAATCTCATTAACTGCTTTGTCCAGTGAGAGATCATTTGTGGAATAACAGAGAACTTGTAACTTGTAATCTACAACCAAAAGTTTGGCTTCTTTCAAAGCTGAAAGAACACAAGTTTTGGGCCAAATTTCTGTACATGTACATGTACCTGGGTGTACCTATGTAGGCCTTTAATTTTGGACCAAATTTTGGGAGCCTAATCAGCCGCTTTACACACTTTAGCTCAGGGCCAACCTTGATCGTGAATAATGTTGTGCGAAGTGTTAGGCGTGTGCGGTGTGTAGCGTTTGTGGTTTTAGACTTTACCATATTTTGTTACTAGCTGAGAATGACTACCAACTCTCTCTCTCTCTCTCTCTCTCTCTTACTCTCTCTCAACTCTCTCTCTCTCTCTCTCTCTCTCTCTCTCTCTCTCTATCTAGAAACAATATAGTGGAAATTATCTTACCTGTCCCTGTGAGTTTTATGGGATTTTGAATAGGTCAAAATGATCCCACACAGTTGTTAAATTGTAATGTTGTCATCTTCTGATATTTCAAAGGGTAAGTGTAGTGGGCCGGGTGAGATTGACTACCAAGACAATTAAATGTTCGGCATCTTCTCTGGTACTTTCTTTTTCAGGATTGCTACATATATACTGAAAGAGTATCCGGGAATTATCTAAAAAGTGAGAATGAATAGCTCAAATTCATTTTAGAATAGATGGAAATTTTGAAAAATCGTGTACGAAAGTAATAAATTTTTGGTCGGAAAAATGCACACATTTTTTGGGTCGATATTCATGTTTTAATGATCGTTTATTACATGTATTCTTCTACTTAATTTTGTGATAATGGGTCGAGGTTGCGCGCCTCCCACGCAATCAGATCACTAGTAACATATAGAACTACCAGTCATTTTCTACCAATTTAATATCTCACAGCCCAAACAAGACCTGGACTTTTGGGTCAATGCCAGAGTTCAACTGGCACCGGAAACCATACTTTTTACTCATGTGTCCTAATAATTAATTTTTGGGGAAAGAAATACGCGTGCATGGGCCCATTTCGAAAAATCTTCTACACCAGCCCAGTCACACAAGGTTATTGACGGTGGAGAAAGCTTTGCATAATAACTATGGATATGGATGGTTTAATCTCGGATCCTGATCCTCTCGATCGATTTTAACCCCAGATTTTTTCCAATTTTTCGGAGATCGGGTGTTGATGGGGGTTTTTTTCTAAAAAACTAATTTGTTTCGGGTAGAAAAATGTATTCCCTTCCGAAAATTATAACCTTGTAAGTCTCCTTCCCAATTTTTTTAAAGCATCCCCAAAAACCTTTCAATATATATAGGTATACTATATTATATATTTAAGTTTTTTTTTTTCCCGAAGTTTATAACTTATATTAACTATAACTTGTTGGTTGGTTGTATAAGGAAGGTTTTCTCTTTTACTTCTATTTTATGTGCCACTTTTTAGTAAAATTTTAATCTACTCAAAAACCAAAAAAAAAAAAAAAAAAAAGAACAAGAACTGCAGTAACACTTTTGAGTGACTTGGTACGTTTTAGTTATTTCTTGGAACCAGTTTGTCATTAACTTTGGATTTTAATACAATTTTTTTGGTATTCACTTGAATAGTTTGAGTGAAATTTTGGATCCCCAATTCCCCGTGGGGATCCCCATTCCCCGCATTGAGGAGGAGATGGAGGTTAAAAGAAAATTCCTAGTGGAGATTGGGGAGGAGGTGGGGATTGATATAGGTTTGGAGATTGGGGATGGAGGTAGTGGTATATCCACCCCCTACCCTACCCTCCCCATGCTCATCCCTAATAATAACCACAACAAGAGCTGATTAAAAAAAAAACCACATCAAGGTAATCATGGTATAGAAAATATTGAGGACGGAGAAATAACATTTCAGAATTAGTCGCGTTTGTTAGCACTTATATATGATAATTTATGCAGTTTATAAAATTCCCAAAATTAATTAAATGGTGGTCGATAATATTTCTAAATAATAATTTATTTAGATTTTAAATAATTCTAGAAACCCATTCGATAATAGGCTATGTTCTACTCATTTGATCAAAAATTTAAGGTTACTTACAAGAATTTTAGGGGCCTTGAACAGGAATCATCGTGCGTGTATACGTATACATACACGTACACATAAGCGTACACCCCTGCGAGGCGATTGCAGGAGTGAAACATGGGGTTATATCATGATTTATGTTGTCGAATTATGAGAAGAATGAAACGGAGAAGGCCTATCACCATTGTCGAATTATTAATCCATTCATCGATCAAATCCACCTTTTCAGTACATATCAACACTTTCCCAACGTCAAATATAACTCCCCCTTTAGAGTTTCAGCATCCACATTCAGAAAATCTCCCCATGTTTCTCCAATCCTCCTAAAAGAATCTAAACACCAATCATTCAAAGGCATCCCCTACAATTTAATCACACAACTCTTGAAAGACTTGCATTCTCCCCATTCCAAGGTTTCAGCATTGAGAACCAACCTCTAACTTTGGGGCTGTTTGGCAGACTGTTTTTCAACTTTTCCAATTCTCTTTTACACGTTGTAGGAGGAGCTTTTTGATTTCTCATTTTTCACTTTTCCCATTTTGATTAACAAAAGGAACTGTAAAATGTATTCTACACATATCTCTCAAACACTACTCATGTTACAAAATGCATTCTGTACATTTTCATCCAAACACTCTATCAAATTCAAAATACGTTCTGCCTATAATTTAAAAAGTCAAAAAGACAAAAAATTGAAAATGAAAAATTAAAAAGTAAACTCTCAAACACCTCCTTTATCACAGTAACTATCAAGTAGGTTCTCATCTCCTTATTGACGCAAGTGATAATCAAGAACAAACCTCCCATATATTTGACTTCACAAGGCACATCATTATTGCCTCCTTAACAAGGTTAGGTGGAGTGAGAATCTTCATCTTCACAATGGCACTTCTTGAAAGCCATGTAGAACCAGTAGGCTGAAGTTTGATGGTGGTGGTCTATTCTCTACCACATTCTGGTTGCTCACTATTGACACATTAAACTGAGATGTCATCTTTTGTTGAACAAATCAGCAAAAGATCTCATATCATTCTGAATCTTTGGTGAAACAAAAATCCGATCAGCGTAGCAAACCCCACTTGGGTGACTATAGGGGTTTTTATCTATTGTGAAATATCCGGTTTGACTCATAGCTAATGCCTAAAATGGCGAACCCGTCACCACAATCCTACCAAAGTGCTAGACCGGACCAAAGAGGCAAGGACCTTCCACATAGCATCTGGCTCACAGAACTACAACCGGCAAGCGAAATTCGAACCCGTGACAGAGTGGGAGGGGGGATTTTCGCCCTCACACCTTAGCCATTATAGGCTACCACCTTGGTGGTACTTGCTTACTATGTCAGTGAAACTTTAAACTATGATTCATCTATTGCAAAAACTTGTACTGTTTATTGAAAAAGCAGAAAATCAATTTCAAACCAGGTCGAAAATTCTGCTGAACCCCAACTAATCTAAGATCAATGTTCCCCAACATAATATATTTACTCAGCAATCAAGTACAGTAAATTGGCACATCATTTTTGACATAAGTAAGAAAGACCAGATAGCATAGTCTGTGCAAAACTGAGTAGAAGCAAAAAAACAACACCAAGAAATGAAATGATTTTCCATGGACTATTGAAGTAATCTCGCCGCAGCTTCACCTTCCATATGTTGTGACGACACTTGCAATACACATTTATGTCATGGAAAACTTCAGAGTAACAGAAGTCGCTGCGAGACATAAAGACACAGGTGGAAGCTTTACTAAAAAATGCCGAGACGGCTTCATCGTCACCCAACATGTTGTTGAGAATCCCACAACGGCGAAGCAAGCTGACATCCTTCGCGGAGTTGATGAGGCAACACAAGAAGGTTAGAGAATCCGTGAAGTATTTAGGACCAGCATACTGAAGATGCTCCTCATGGGCGATTAAGTTTCTGCAAATAGTATCGGTTTTCTCTTTGACAGCGAATTCTGGGATTTCGATTGCCCCATTTACAAACTTTACAGCATGCTTTGCCTTCTTGAACCTGATCCCGGCTTCGTGTAGCTCTGTTGCACAAGGAATGTAATCCCATCCCTTTTCTATGTCAGGAATATTTCTTCTGGACATGATTTTCGCATATGAAGACGATGTAGTATGGTGTACTAGGTCAAGATAATGCTTCACGTCGTCGGTTGAAACTCCAGATGAAATTTTCAAAAACCATTCAGGACCAGGAGACATTCTACAAAAATATTGGTCCCGTACGCTACAGTAGAATCGAATGAGTAAGTCGACGATGTTGTCTCGTGGATCTGGAATTTTCGTCATGCTGAACAAATCCACGAGAATAAAGAACGGAAGTTGATTCTCAAACAGCATTAAGTCCCGCCATATACTATGAAGAATCCAATCCATTTTGAAGATAGGATCGCGCGTATCTCTAAGAATTGTGATGGAGAATTTCCGGAGAAATTCAATGACAAAGCAACCATCGAGAAGCATCATTTCCACAAACTCGTCTTCGCTAAGGTTTATGGAGTCTGCATAACATCTTTGCGCTCTTGTTAGCAATTTCCTCATGGCTACGACATACCTATCTATGCTCAACTCATCTGTTCGTTTAAGAAGCAATTGAAGATACAACAATTTGTGTTCTTCCATCATCCGTAGATTGACTTTACCGTGGTGATATGGTCCAATCGACAGTATTTCTGGTTCGTAGGCCTTTTCACTTTGCCTACGTAGTCGATCATGGATTTTGTAAATATAAGGCTCGAAATGCGTACCAGATAGGTGAGTAAGCTTCTCATCTAAACGAAGGGAGAGAGGATCAGCACTTGCATTGGGCATCATATCTCCCAAAATTATAGAAACCCTGTTCAAAGAAACACCAAAAGCTTTTTAAAAAACAATCTAAACAGAGTATACAAGATTTTATCATTCTTGAAGATCACTATTGAGTTTGTAAAGCCTAATTCAGTCTTGGTTCGCAACTTCACTATCTGCGTCGAACCATTCACCCTACGATAAATACATGGTATACGCCTGTTACTTTGTTCCTTCCATATATAGTGAAAACTAGTGTGAGCCGTTGATGTACCTAGTTACATGTACAACTGGAAAACCACGTAAAAGCATGTGGCGGTTCTTTTTGGTCATGTTTGCTTTATTCTTCAGGTGCTTTATTCTTCAGGCAGTTGTGAATCAACAACATATCAGTAGTATATCTATCATTCGTGGGAAAAAAAGGCGGCCGGTTTACGTGCTAGACTTATGAAGAATTATTGATTAGTGAATTCTTGTTCCACTTTTTGACAACATTTTTAGATTGATCATTCATTTCAATGAGAGAAATCGAAAAACTTTATTAATATGAACCAAAATTGAGGGGGGAAAAAAAAACAGATAATAGAACCCAGATGGTAAACTAGAACAAATCACATAAAAGTTCGGAAATAAAAGACAAAAATACTGAAATTTTTTGTCAAAGCACGCTATAAATCACCACAATGCATGTTTTGTTCATTGATGGAGGGCAAGAATTCATAACATATAAAATTTGAGACCATCGGTCGAACATCTGGTGCGCAACCAGAAAAACGACTTAAAAATGCAGAGAAATACTCACCAAGTAGAGTCTCACTGCGAAATCACAGGAAGCAAGGTGACCCTTTCAAGACTAATTCGCTGAGAGGAGGAGGAGAAGTTATCAGCGATGATTGACGATTTAGAGACCCAAGAGCTACTTATTAATAGGGTATAAAAGGGTATTCAAAATAAGTGGGCCGTCAATGGCCACCTGCCTCGGCCGTGGATTGGCGGGCATGATCGAAACAAACGCACGCAACTGCTAGTAATATAGGATAGTGGAGGAGGGTATGACCAGCCACCATATTTGAACTCTATGGGACATGTCACCTTTTTGGTTTGGGTCTTAAAACCCACCATGCACGATTTCCGATAAAAAAATTTCTATCTCTCTCTACTCATTATTCCAAAAAAACCTCCCTCAAAACTCAAACCGAACAAAGCCGACCCTGAATTTTGGGCAAACTTTTTATTTTAAAAAATTAGCTTCCGGGTTATTTTCCTCGCACCTCAACTAATTTTGGTATCAATTCCACAGTTGAGGAGGCTGAATTTTTTGAGCACCTTAACCGCAATTCTTAGAGTGTTTTCCTTTATTCTAAAAGAGAGTTTTTTTATTTTTAGTGAATTTCGTCAAAGTTTCATGATTAATTCAATGGACTCCATGTGGAAAAGTAAAAAAAAATACTAAAATTTCATTAATAGTTGAAAAAGTTCAGAGGAGACGAACAAGATCTGTTTTTTTTTTACTTTTTCCGTCTTTAGTGCCTTTTTTTATTTTTTTTTTGCTTTTAGTCCTAATATATATTTTATAAATTTCTCTTGTCAACGTGAATGATTGCTTTTTTTATTTTTTGTAGTGGTGCTCGTTGATGGAACTCCTCCGTGGACTTATGTCGTTAATTAAATTGACCGTCATCGTTGTCGTCAACTCCAACAAGGGTAGCAGAATACAAATCGTGAGACTACAAAGGTCGCCAGTGACGGGTGGTGTTTGTGGTGGTCTGGTGAAAGCCGTGTGTTCTCCGACAACGAACACGAAGATAGATCGACGGCGGTTTGTGGTGGTGGTGGTTTACGGTGGTTGATCGTGGTGTTTGAGGAATCATGGAAGCGAGAAGGGGAGGTTGATTGCGGTGGCTGACAGCAAAAGCCCCTCAAAATCTGAGTTAAGGACTGGAGTAGGCTCATACCAAATCAAGCTTTTACTCAAATCTGAGTCAAAAATTTAATAAGGAGTGGAGATGTTCTTACCCACTCTTTTTTTTCTCAGATCAAATATATTTTGCTTACACATATGCAGGTATGATTTCTTTTTTCTGGTAATGAAGAGTGTTCGGATAAACTGAACTAATTTTTCCAGCCCTTCTCACAGACTTTTCCATGCGTTTTCGTGAGGCGAGATAGCCTCAAGGACAAATCGCTTTCGAGAAGAGTCGATCCTACGACCTTGGATGATATGCCCCGCTGAGATAAGTCGATTAATCATTTCGACAACCCATGGGGATGTACTTATTTCCTTTACAGATGAAATGCACAAATCTTTATCCAGATTCCAGCCACCCTTTTCTATCTTCTGTATGAAGCTTCTTGGCACACAAATAAATTTGGGCGTAAATTATGCTGACACCCCCTGGATTTTATTTGAATCACACTGCCAACTCCTTACTCTTGGAAATCATGACGCACTCCCTTACTTTAATCCATTTGCTCTATTAATACCAATTTTGCCCTTGCCAAATAAAACAACTCATATAACTTGTTAATTAAAATTAAAAAGACGTAAAGTTAACAAATTCATATCAATTTTTTTTTTTTACTGCAAAAAAGAGTTTTTATTAATCAAATGTTTAACATACAAGAGATTAAAATGACAAGAGAAAAAACATCACAACAAGAGCAAAGAGATCCCAACGAGGTTGGCACCCTTAACGCTTGACAATTATATGTCACTCAAGCCCAAAAAGGCGAAGTTGATAAGAATTCAACTGAGCCCAATGACAGAAAATGAAAACCCCAAGACCAAGATTAGATTGTGGCCACAGCTGATAACCAAAAAATACATGACAAAACCCAAAAGCCAAAGGTTAAAAACCATAGTTGGCAAGTCTGGAACTGGGTGGGGCAACAAGAAGAAGAGCAGCAAAACATAGGAGGCTTTCCCAGAAGCAAAACCAAAGCCAAGACGAAATCCCATAACCCCAATTCTCCTCTACTAATCCAGCGACTCCAATAAGCTTAAATCTCCTCTAGCAACCAGTAACTCCAAGAAACTTTGACACTCGTAGAAAGACCAATATGCATAGAAAAGCAAGAATCCCATGGAATAGCAACCATCCAAACTAGACTCCACTGAATCAAATTGTTAATTATCTCTTTTTGCAAAGAAAGAAGATTTCCTAATTGCACTTGACAAGTGTTACTTATTCTTTGTTTCATTGTCAATGTGGTTACATACATCACTTCAAGTAGTTTTATATATAGTCAACCTAAGTAGTTATTATTGATCATTCATTAAGTATATCGCAAAAAAAAAGAAAAAGGATTACTTTGTTGTGCGACATTATCAATCAAATCTCTTCCTTCTTTAACGAGAATTAGTCGTTCGACCTCCCGCCAAAAGTACAAAATGTAGAGAAGAAGCCAACTAATTCAACTACACCATTTTAGTTGATTGAATCTTAATGTGTAACGTTATCAATCAAAGTTATTCTTTAATAACCATGATTTTAGCACCTGCTGAACTCATATCTATGTTACAACCAAAATCTCCTTCCAAACTAGAATCATCTACCATTTCTTGACCTCATTACTATAGCTCAGTGCATGCAGCATTCATCTTCTGTAGTTGCCGTCCCAGGGAGCATCTTTACTATGATCTAGAAAAAATTCCACATGCTAGCATTAGGGAAACATCAAAGTTTTGAAACATACCATAACTTGTATTGAAGCAAACGTTTTTGCTTTGTTTGATTACATGTTGCTCTAAACTTCTAAGTGAGTGAAAATTAAACCACCTGTTTCGTCCCAAATCGTTTGACCTATGTGAGATTGTTCTCTGATCTATCCCAAACTGTTGGTTATCTTACGAAAATTGTGCCACTTTCCAAATGAAAAAATAAAGCTCCTTTGTGCATAATTTTTTTTATATCTTTTTTGGATTAATTAAAAGTAATTTCCAATTAGTTCTTTAAACTAGTGAAGAAAAAAACTAAGCACATAAGTATTTTGTATTTAAAATTCAAAAAAAAAATATGAGGGTGAGTTTCCCGTTTGCTAAATGTTTGTTTTTAGTACCCCCAAGTCTCATTTGCTAAAGTACCAAGGTGATTTCATTGTGGGAGAATCAAAAGTGATTTTAGCAACCTCGCTAAAACTCAACTTTCATGGAATTTCTCATTTTAGCAAATGAAAAACTTGGCCTGAGTTCAAAAAAATGACTAACGGGACGAAGGGGGTACTTGAAAATAATTTGAAATCTTAAACTATAGCCAAAATTGGAAGACGTGTTGAGTTTGAATCAAACAGCGTTATCGTGTGCCCACTCGGGATGAAAATTTTAATTGAAAAATAAAAAATGCTGATTGACCTAGCCGGACCCTATATTTATAAAAGACTATTCGATTGTACTAGTTCTGAACACATCATAAGTTGTATTGAAGCAGATGGTTTGCTTGAGCCACACGAGGCTCTAGCATCCAGCTTTAATTTGGAGTTAAAAACCATTGTCTCAAAAGTATAGGTTCCAAAAAAAAAAAAAAAAAAAAAAGTCTAACCAATGGGAGTCCCTTACATTTTGAGTAAATTGTTGAACTGTCTAGAACAATTATTGAAGAGAATCCCGACTGATCGAACTTGAACATTATTCGTCTAATTCGTTCTATTTTACAAATCTCACGGTTCGGATGGGTTGCAAAATCCTGGAGAAAGTGAACTGAATAAGCATAACGGCAGTGAATGTAGCAAAAGAAGGCTTACTTGGGGAGGAGCCTTGAACTTGTTAGGCGAATCCGACCTCACTTGAAAAGCCAGGAGAAGCATAACCATCAACGAAATAGCCTCCCAAAGAATTATACAACTTTTCCTCAAAGCCATTTTTGGAATACTTGGGATATAAATTGCTAAGGATCCTTATTTATAGGAAGGATGATCCTTATTTATAGGAAGGATGTAATTTCCATTCATTTTCCTAATATAGGGAATTGACTTTTGGCACAAGAATTTAAAGGAGTACTAGAGAAAAATCAATCTTATGGATGTTAATTTCTTCACCTACAACTTGGCTACAATCCAGGGTCAAGTGTCGAGATTTCCAGCAGCCGAGCATTGTTTCCACGTTTGACTCGACATATAATGCTATAAATTATGTAAAGGGTCTTTCTACTGTCAGCTCACTGGGCTGACAACAAGTAAAGAAGAAGACAAAAATTCCATGCATTTCACTTTCTACTCATTTTAATACACGTTCACATACTTTTATACACTTTTCACACATTTTAATATACATTTTAAATCTTAACAACTGCCCTATGGGATGATTTTAGATTTTTCCTTGTGTAAATATATGAATCTAGAAAAGTTTGTTCAATGTGGGGCCCTTTTTTTTAAATCGGCAACAGAAAAATTTTATAAGGGGGAAAGGGATTCCAACAATAGTTGAAAAAAATCAGATGGCAAAGCCTAATACACTTGGGGGCCAAAAGTGCTCAGATAAAACAATGAAAGCATACACCCATAAGCCAACAATGCCTAGATAAAACAATAATAGCACCAAAAAGACCTAGCCAGGCTAAGCCCAGCCCCATACACATAACATGGGCTAGCTCCTAGAACATGGGATAATTGGGTTGCTCGTTTCTCTGCAATTAAAGGCAAAACTTTGAAATCTCTTCTACTCAAATTGGCTTTCACCTCAACAATTTATCAAATTTGGATAGAGAGAAATGCACGCAAATTCCAGAATAAAGCATGTCCAATATCTGTGGTTGTTGGTAAAATTCATTCAATGGTTAGATACAGATTGTTATCACTGGAAAAACTATCTAAAGGGGCTCAGTATACTAGGCTCCTTGCTAGTTGGGGCATAGATTGAATTAATTGGATTTGATGTATCAATGTGCTATTATTTTTGTTTGATGGTTTCAGGTTCCATCCTAAGCAGGATCCACTTGTTCGTGGTTGAGGGTGGAGCAGGGTGAGCACTATACAAGTTAGGTTGTCATGTATCATTCACACTGTTGTGTTGTGAATTGCTTTTGCTGCGATTAATTTCATTACTGTAATGTTGTTATGATCTGGTGCTTTGTAGTGGCTAGTTCATGCCACTGCAGTAGTGAACTGCCATTGTTGTGCTAATGTCTGTTACTGTGGAGCTGTTATAATCTGCTATATCTGTTACTGCGTTCAGTTTCTATTGCTTATGTAGTACACGGCTGTTGATGTACTACAATTGTTGTGTACTGCACCCTAGTTACTAATGCATTTGGTGTAAGTTGATGCGGTGGTAAAGTCAGATTCTATACTTTACCATCCATTCCATTTTCTGGGGTTGATTGCTACTGGGTTTGAACTGTGTTTCAAAAGAATGTTGTCCATATGCATCCTGATGCATCACAATCTGGTCACGGGCCAGTCTCACATTTTCTCATCCGTTTGTGTTACGCCCATTTCTCCATTCGCGGTCACTTTGATAGTTGTCATTGGTATTGTGATGTTTGTCAGAATCATCACGGTACATGCCTTGTTACTACTGCCACTGTTTTCTATGTTGGCTTGAGGGGTCTGTCCCTCTAAATGTCCAATCTCCTATCCTTGGGGGGATGTCCCTTGGAAGATTTGAAACCCTTTGGGAGGGGGGTGTCCTCCCGTTGGATGCCCATCTGGGCTGTGATTCTCATCTCACACTTAATGTTGGTTTCAGCTGCCGGAATTAGTTTCCTTCTGGGCCCTTCTATAACATTCAGTTAGTTGTGCGCTTTTAGGGTTTAACAGCCTGCTAGCCCTTCTCTCTTAGTGTATGTTGAGTGCTCGGTTGGAGGCTTATGTTATAGCAGCAAATTGGCAGTGCACACGCTCACGGTGCAACAACATTTGTTAACACGCTCTCTTTGATGGACCTGAATCTCTTAGTTGTTACATTACTTACATCTTGTATAGGATTTACTATCCCTATACAATCCATGTAGCCACTTGGCCTCCCCACTTTTATTGTTTTTTATATTTTCTTTTCTTTTTGTCCTCCTGGGGTATGTCTCTTATAGGCTGTATATTCGTTTAGCCCTTTTTATTTTCAAGCTTGGTTTACCCAAAAAAAAAAAAGCCCAGCCCAAGAAAACCCTAAACCTAAACCTCCACATCCTTGTAGCATAGCTCTATCAAAAAAACCAGCAACCACGCTTCAGACAGCCGCCACCACCACCACTGTTCGCGATTTGCCACCAAAACCACTATGCCACCGTTGGCAAACCAAGTGGAGGCGAGGCCAAACAGGGACCAACATCAAGCTACTGCGGAAGCTCACCTTTAGGGGCGATCATGGCGGGATGTTAAGGGGATAAGGGAGGAAAGAGGACAAAGAAGAGGATGTTAATTTCTTAGTGGGGAAGGAAGGGGGATAATAACATCTGCAATGGGTTTGGCATATAGTGTTTTAGCGGTGTGTCAATCTTGAGGTGTGCTAGAATGTGTGCCAACTTTAGCCATGTAAATACCAAACATTATGTCAGTTCCATCTTCCTAAATTCAAATTCCAAGCCTAAGAAGTAAACGCTCACTTTTTCTTTTTGACTTTTTTAGTTTTGACAATTTTTGTTGTTGACTTGTTGGCATCGGATATAGATCACATAAGGGAGGCTAAAAAAAAAGGGAGAACATATGTCAAAGATAGGAGGAAAAGAAAAAAAAAAATTGCGGGCTTCACATGTTATTTATTTATTGGAACGATGCATGTTATCTTATTTATTTATAGGCAAGGGCTCTATCCTTGCAATGGAACATCTATTTCAGCCATACCCTTTTTTCAAAAAAGATGAGAGTTCCGAAACTTCCTACATCGGAATCATTGCCGCTAACTGTAATCTTTTGCCCGTGTACCATATAACCATTAGATCACGTGGAAATATCAAAATACTAGTAAAAATCTCAGCGCCCCACACAAATGGCCACTGCAGGAACTAGATCTCTATTCGGGAGGAGCCGAACTAAGAGGAGAGAAAAAAATTCAACAAAAATAAATTTTTGAATACTGGTTAAGTATAGAGTTCAGAATTTAATTAAGTATGCTAAATAAAGAGCTGACTATTAAAATCACAAAACATTGTGTTTTTTTGTTTTGATTTAAAAATGAAAATTTTAAAGTGATTATATAACATTATTCTTTTCTTTTTTCTTTTTTTATCGGAGTGTTACTCCACTTCACATTATCCATAGTGTAAGGGGCCGTGGCCCCACCCAACCTAGGTAGCTCCGCCTATGCAAGTGACGTCAATGTGAGGGATGAAATGGAAGGTCAAGGTTTAAATTATGAAAAATACTAACCACAACCCTTACAATGGCAGATAATATGTAAAAGCTTATCGATATTTAAGAAAATTGCATCGCTACTTCGTAAAGATGTATGAAAATGCATATTAAAAATTAGAACTTATTTGGCATTATGTCCATTGTAACGACCCCCGCCAGCTGTCTTGGGAACCTTTTTTATTATTATTGATCGGCGAAAGTGCCATTTTATTGGGGAAAAGGGAAGGAATCCAACCAAAAGTTGGAAAGTACAACTAGAAGGAACAAAACCCTAAACATCTGAGGGCCAAAAATTCTCGAATAGAACAATAAAACGCTTATACACCCCTATGGGCCTAAAGTGCCCATATATAACAATATTGCTCATAAACCCCTATGGGCCTAAAATGCCCAGATAATACAATAAAGCCCAAAGCCTCCAATAAGTGAGACCCAGCCCAAGAAACCCAAAACCTACCCTACCCTAATCAACTGCTTCGTCACATCTACAACCACGGTAGACCTGGTAACCCTTAACCCAACCACTAGCTCAAAAGGTTAACCTCGTGTTATATTGTAGCTGCTCATGGTTTCTTATATTATCATCCCACCGATGTGAGACTAGGGGATGTTACAATTTCCCACCTTTTGATGCAACGTCTCCGTTGCATTGGCCCAACAACTTTCCCCCGGTGACCATATTGTAGCACTTAGTTCTGCATAACACTTTGCTCCTACTCCGGGATTCAAGAGGTGGCTCATATAGATTCCAGAGGTGGCCCCCACAATGCAGACTGTGTTGTGCTCTGATACCAACTGTGACGACCTGCGCCGCTGACCTAGTAACCCTTAGCCCAACCACGTGGCTCAAAAGGTTAACCTCGAGTTATATAGTAGCTATTCACAGTTACTTATATACTATTTCATTTTAATCATCCCAACTATGTGGGACTAGGGGATGTTACATCCATATTGGACCCCGCCCGGTTTGCAAGAACCTTAAAACGTTAAAATTATTAAGATTGAAGGAGGGTGCACCCATTATGCTTTTAAGAAATCATTTTTCTAAATTGTCTATGCAATGGCACAAGGCCACTTTGTTGTGCTTTGAATGATAATTTTATTGATGCCAAGATATTAACCGATGCTTTCAAAGGTAGCCGAACTTTCCTTCATCAGATTCCACTAAATTAGACCCTTGACGGCCCGTTTGGATGACGTATTAGTTTGAGAGGGATTAAATAGTAAGGGGGGATAAAATAGTAGGGGTGATTAAATAAGAAGGGTGAGCCCATATTGATGTGACAGTTAAGAAGTGAGGATTAAATAGTGCATGCTTTGGATGGAGGATAAAAAAAGAGGGATAAGGAGGGTGGATGATGTAAAATCATGTCAAAATACAAATTTGCCCTTGATGATGCATATATTAGATTATGCATTTACGTAATTATATGAATGCCGAGAATTATTAATTTGATATGTTTTTTAACAACAAAATTATAATACTCTGTTGTGTTATTATTTTATAAAATAAAAATATAAAAATTAAAAGTAATTTATTTTTTCTCCCTGTTGAAATTTATGTTACCGAAATCATTCCTTTTTTTTTACCGTTGGAATATTTTTGTACCCTTGAAATTCAATGTAGTTTTTGGACCGTTGGATTGTTCAAATTACAAGATAACAAAAAAGTGCATGTAACACTGGATTATTTTTCTCCTTGATATCATCGACACTCTCTCTCTTTTCTCTGCAGTTTCATCTCTATCTCCTCTGTTCCTCTTCTCCTCTTTTCTCTCACCAAAAAAACTCAGAATTTTTTTTCTCCTCGTCTTCCATGGCCCATCAAGATGATCTAAGAAACGACGATTAGAAAAACGAGATGGTCCGACGTGATCGAGGCGTAACACTTGCCGTTGCACTAAATCGAGATTGTCCGGAGTTTTTTTTCCCGACGACGATGATCGAGATTGATGCATGTGTCTACCACGGTCAAGGCTTTCCATATAATTAGTTTGATTTTAGCTTCATTTTAGGAAAGGTGAAAGCAGATTTTTAATTAGTTTTCCTTGTAATCTTGTGATTTTATTTGAGATTCAAAACCCTCTTTTTTTGTTAACATGACAGTCAAATTGGGTTTGATTTTGGTGCAAACCCCTTGAACACCGTTGTTGTTTTCCCAGAAAATTTCGAATAGTTTAGGGTCTGAAAATCAATTCTTGGTTTTACGTTAGGGGTAGGGAGGTAAAAAGGGGTTGGATCTCAGCCATGACTAAACATAGATACCCCTCCCCCCTGCTTCTATTTAGTCAGGGTTGTCCCTGACTATCAGAGAAGGGGGATGAGCAAAGCAGGGGCAGTTTGTGTTGCCAAACGGTGGATATGGCGTGGAAGAGGGATGAGGGAAAGAGGGATTACTTAGTCAGGGGTTACATATTGCATCCAAACGGGCTCTGAGAATATGCAACTTCTGTTTGAGATGATCCGGTGTCACTTTCCAATTGTTTGAGTTTCACCTTAAAAACCAACAAGGCTCGAGGGCAAACAATCTCCCACAGTCCCACGTGGGTATCTATCTCTTGGAAGATGTCTTTAGTCATGGCCAGTTATATATGGCATTATCAAGAGACACTTCTCTGAATACCACAACAATTCTAGTGAAAAATAGAAATATTCAAAGGCAAAAAGGCGTGTATACCAAAAATGTTACGTACAAGGAGGTCTTATTGCCTTTTGGTTGAGAGAATTTTTTGTTTGTCGATATAAACTGCTTGCAAGAAGAATCTCTTTTTACTATGCAGTTTCGTCATATCTCTTTAAAAGTCAAATGTTTTAATGTTGTTTTTCATGGTTTCAATACTTTCAGGCCCCGATTGGATGCGGGATACGTTTTGGTGGGATAAGATAGTAAGGGGGATAAGATAGTAAGGGGTATTATTTAGTAAGGGTGAACCCACAGTGATGTGACATTTATGAAGGGGGATTAAATAGTATGTGGTTTGGATGAATTTGTGATAAAAGGAGGATAAAATTGGGTGTATGATGTAAAAACTTGACAAATGACTTATTTGCCCTTGAACAGTCATATTAGATTTTATGATAAAAAAATACATAAACACAATAGTAATTAAATTAATTATACTTTTTAATAAATAATTCCTTTTATTAGTTATATCTAAAATTAAAATATTCAGTTATTATTTTTTTATTATTCATTTCAATAATATTTCAAAGTTTAAAGTTGGGTGGATGAAGTTTAATTTTTTATTATTCATTTCAATAATATTTCTAGTTATACGTGTTTAATAATAACTAATTAGTAATTTTTATGTTGTTCCCCAACAATGTCAAATTCTAAAGTATAAAAAAAATTAAAATTTTTTGTATCACGTTAAAGATCTCAATTTGTAGTTTAATTTGGTGCAAAAAAAAGTAAAGAAATTAATGTGAAAATACTTTATTTTTTTATCCGAAGGATATTGCAAAGCAAGCCAACAATGTCAAATTCTAAAGTATAAAAAATTTCAAATTTTTTTGTATCAAACTAAAGATCTCAATTAGTAGTTTAATTTGGTGCAAAAAAAATTAAAAAATTATGCACAAAAGTACTTCATTTTTTGATCCGAAGGAAATCGCAAGAGTTCGTAAAACATTTAAAATTCCATTCGGTTTTTTAAAAACAGTAAAAAAAAAATTGGGGGTAAGGGGAGGGGTATAAGGGAGGGTATGGGGGTAATTTCGTAGGGGGTATGAGGGGGTATAAATTAGTAATAGGGGGGAGGGGTGTTATTAATTAGTGAGGGGAAGGGGTATAAAGGGGTATTATTTGGATGGGAGTATTAAGTTATCCAGGTTCCAAATTTTTGCCAAACCAAGTATAAAATTGTGGGACCGGGATAAGGGGAGGGGGTATAACTTAATACCCCTCTAATGCTGCAGCCAATCGGGCCCTCATGGTAGTTTAGTTACAGAAAAAGCAACAAGAAAAAAGTTTCGTACATTTTGGATCGTTTAACAATACTAACTTATTGTGCCCCGATATTCTGATTGCATTGATATGGATTATTTTTTATGAGGGATTCTTATGAATTCACATTGTCATACTAGTATTTTCGCTTTTGGGATAATTGTGATCGAAGATAAGAATACTTCGATGGATGAAACACTCATAGAAAATCAGGTAATTATTTCTTGATTTTTTAATATAATTTTTAACTAAGTATATCTCCAACAATGTATGCTTCATCATATTTATAACACCGACTTCACAATGTATGCAGATAACAAAGATAGGTCTTTACTATACAAAATGGATGTTCTCCGTTACATCTAACACGATTGATTTGCAAAATCTAATAGAATATTACTTAGATATTAGATCATGAAAAAAGCGACAACGACGGTTGAATTTATTATGGTAATGTATGATTTGAGTACAAACAATCTGTCATAATACAATGCATAAATATATGTGAAAGTATGAATAGGAAATTTGATGTGATATTTATTTCTAATAATTTTTATTTGTCAAAAAAATAATGCGATACATACGCAAACAAAGAATAAGCCGGGTAGCTTTGTGCAAGTTTTTTTTTTTTTTTTGTCAAAGCCCGACTTGCACACACAACGCATTTGCCGTTGCCGCAAATTAAAATTAGAAGGAATTTGGGGCCCTGTAATGAGGTAACTCACCACAGAGCGTGTACGCCATGTAGTGAGGCCAATCCAGCCGTCCATCTTGACACCGACGACTTGGATTTAATCTCAACTTCAAATGATCTGAGTCGTTCATTGTTTGGCTTAAAATTCGAGTATTCATTTCTGAGATGGACAATCGCATAGCCTCACTACAACCCTGTAGTGAGGCCCTCACTACAGGAACCACGGACCCAAATTAGAATGTGTGAGTGCTGAAATTGAATTCCACATAAAAGTTGGAGGATGAAAAGTGAAGTTTTTCCTTGGAAAAACATAAGCCAACGTTGACTTTAGGAACTGTTCAAGGAAGTGCACTCCCCTACAGCAATAGTTTACCAATACCAATCACTTCCCTCGAATGTATCGGGTCCCACATCCCAACCAACCAATCAGGTTCCACCATCGTGCTGTGTCTCTCCTCCACCCTCTCCTCTCTCTCTCTCTCTCTCTCTCCTCAATAACATTCACCGTCTCTCTCCTCAATCACACAAATCTCCCTCTTGTCAGAATTTACTCATCGAACACCGCATCCTCCGCCGCTTCAACGATGACTCATATCCTTCAATCAAAATCCATTACTTCTCCATCTCCTTATCTGCTTCTTCTTCTTTTCAATTTGCCGCTTTTAATTCGATTAAAGATCGAATCTTTTATTGTTTCGTTTCATAATTTTCTAAAGCTGATTTATCCTATCTATCTATAAACAAACTCTCAATTTAGATCAGGGTTTTAAATATAGGCTGTTACAATCGTATCGGCAGGTATATAGTCCGTATATAGTCGTATGACTGATATGTTAAGGTTTTCCGATACTGCGATTTAAAACCCTAATTTGGATGTAGTTGCTGTACGTAATGGTGTATGTATTTATGATGCGTATATTACGTATAGATTTGCACTGATTGGACATATAGGTTTTCCTTGATTCGATTCAAACGCGGAAACCAGAGGGAGAAAGATCGAGAGAGAGCTCAGTCTCGGACCGGCGGTAAGGCCAAGGGAAAGGACGATGGATTGACCCCTGAACAGCGCCGTGAAAGGTTCGCATTCTTTCCAAACCTACAAAGATTCAATTTTTTTTTCTTTTTGCATTATTTTGTGCTTTATTTGAGTTGGGTTTTCCAAAAGATTCATTTTTTACCTAATTTGAGCTTGATTTGATTTGGGTTTTCCTTCAAAAAATCTTTTTTTTTTTTTTGGCATTAATTTTTGCTTGCTTTGATTTGGGTTTCTCCCTATTGTTATTTGTTTGTAGAGATGGGAAGGCGCTTCAGGAGAAGGCCGCAAAGAAGGCAGAAAAGGAGGCGGGGAGTGGCGATGCTGGAGGTAAAACCACCAAGAAATAACAGAATTGGGAATGTACTATTATGGGGTTGCCTTGAATTTCAGGTCTAGTTTGAGGGATATGCTATTTTTGGGTTGGTGTTTTTGACCTTATGTATCGTGATTCGTCAGTTGTGTTCTTTGCATCTATTTTTGGTGTGAAGATTTAGTGCTTGGATTCTTGCAATTTGTTCATAGCTCTTATCCCTTTCAGTGAATAATGTTATTGTTTTGACACACTGGATTTCTTGTTTTGAGAACTATGTGGCCAACTCCAAATAAAATCTTTATTTGTGTTCTGTACTTCTCTCTGAGGTGTAGCTTGGCTTAGGTTTTTTGTTGCGATCGTAATGATGGTGTATTTTTTATATGCTTCCGAATGCTAGGATAATTTTTGTTGCGTATGTTCTGAATTGTGGGCAGTGAGGAATTAGGATGCATTTATTGGTTAGACAAATGGATACAGTTATGTTGATTCTTGATCCCAGAAGGAGAAAGATTCAGAATTTCACTGCAAGGACAAGAAAGTACAATTATTTGGTTTCTTGCTTCCAAAAGGAGAAAGAATGTTGGTCTGAGGAGAGCAACGTATAGGTTCTCGCTTCCAAAAGGAGAAAGATACAGAATACCATTCTAGTTAAAAATGGCTGAGTGCATTAAAAGTTTTTCTTTTTTTTCTAATCAACACCTGGAGTTTTATTGGGTTGGAGCGTATGATATGTACTGTTAGGGCATGGTGAATTCTGGTTGGCTTGTGTAGTTCAACAAGCATTCACAGGAATGAGACTGGTTCGGTCAATGAGTTATTGTGTGGTATTACTAAACCATCATTGCGTAGTTTTACTAACAATAGCAACACATTTCTTGTAAACACTTGAAACTTCTAGTAGAAAAATCTGCTCGCAAGAATCACTGGTGCTTAACTGATTCAGCTGCTGGGAGCCTTCAGATTGCTTAAGAGTGACTCTGCAATAGTCTTATTGCTGTCCACAATGTTATTCCAAATGGTATACTAAACAATCTGGGTCTCTGCATTGCAGTTTCAGTAGTTATCCAAAAATAAGAACAAAAGAAGAGGAAAGAAAAGTTCAGAAAATTATGGGCGTGTTCGATTATTAGCGTTTGTACAATAAGTTTGACCTTCTTACGAGTATCTCTGTATTTCCATATCTAGTAGTGCTGCTTTTTTTTTTTTTTTTGGCGCCCATTTATTTACGTCATGTATGAACTACTACTAGTTTTTGGACAAAAAAAGTTATGTCTGTTGTTGAGAGTTAATATACACATATTTGGCACATCAATGGAATGGTAAATATTGCAGGTAATTTTCTGGTAGCAAAGAAGGTAATTAGTAGCTTTTGTACAAGCAAAACTAAAGATATGCGTATATACTAGTATTGTCTACTTGTAGAAAGAAGCTTCTTTTTTCTTTTTTTTTTCATTTAAAAATGTGTGCATCCTATCATAAAATTGATAATTCCGATGAGATTTACGTTAGACTCTGCGAATCTACCATATTTACTCATAAGTGACAAATAATTATTTATTGAGATTGTAGAGAAAAAATTTGTGTTTTATTTATTTTAGAATAGTTGCTTAAAATCACTCTTAGGTATCTGACCTGGGAATTGTGTGGCTCTTAGACTGTTGCTTCGATGGCGATTCTCCTAATTAATATGCTTTTTAGTTCTTTTATGTATGCACTTTGTTACTCGGGTGCAGGATATGTCAAGTGTTGGAGTCATCAAATCTCCATCCGAAAGACACAAGGATAAGAATGTCCGAATTACCAGGAAAAAAAGTAGTATATGTTGAAGTGTTGGAGTCATCGAACCTCCTCTGAAAGAAACGGGGTTACGCCAAAGTAATTTTAAGTATATTGTTCACAAAGTGCCGTAGGTTATTTCATGCATACTATAAAAGTTCCACGCATGGTTCATGGAAAATTGAAATTACAAATACTCATGTTCAACTAAATATGTTGGACTTGGATCCCATACAAGTGTCGAATGTGGATATTTAGTTATTTAGAGGGATCCGTGTAACATTGGTCCGGCAGAACCAATAAGAAAACAGGAGGTAAAAATCCAAGCCTTGAAATATATTCCTCCTTCGCTAATCTCTACATGAAACTTCAGCATCTGTTTGAAAGATCATCCTCGTCTCTCTGGAAGATCTTTTTTTGGGTAATTATCATTAGACTTCTTGCATGGATCCATTAGTACATCCGCCTGTCATGAGCATCAGCATAGACTCCTATGAAGCCGGAACTCTGTCCGTTCAACCGATCTGTATGGACATCCATAATTGTTATTGTATTTCAATAGGACGTAAATAAGGAGTCTGCTTATGTCTAGCGATCAGTCATCCAAGTGTGAGAGTAACTCTGGGCACCAAGTATGTTCTTCTTCAATGGCCTTAGTTAAGATCTCTTGCAATTTTCCCATAACGTTGTGATTAAATCATGTGATTTATGCAGCTTTTCCTTTTTTTCTCTCTCTTTGCTTATTCTCTGGATTTTGATTTTCCTTTTCTTTTTAATCTGAGATTCTGGTTTTCCTTAGTTCGTTACTTTAGCCAACTTGTATCACCCGAACAGAGTGAACTTTTAAGACCAAATGGTTGCTTAGTGGATGAGGCATCACTGCATAACCAGGCATGAAGCCTATATTCAGCTTTTGTCCGAGCTGTAGTTTTCCAAACTTTCAAGGTAAGTCGGAATATCCATACTTTTCCTAGTGCAGTAGTTTCCAGATCTAAAATTTGGCCGGGTTGTGCCTCCAGTGCTGTACTTTGAAGAAAAATCTTCAGCCTGCTGGTATAGTGTGCTCAATGTTTGTGTCTGTGACCATATTTGGAGCGTTTGAGCACTACAGCTTCTTGTAAATGAAGTATCATCTTCTTTGATTTCTGGTACTTTTATTTCGTTTGTCAATTGATTAGGTGCAATGGAATGCACGTATGTACTTTGAAGGGGTTCGGTGAAATTGGTGACGTTTCAGATGGATTTTGCCTTTATGCATTTCCTTTCGTATTGTGAGAGAGAAATTCCCGGAAATGTGACTTCCAATGTTTTAGCCCAGTAACATCTCTAGCTTATACTTTGACCCGAGAGGGGCGTGAGACAACTGAAATCCCCTGTGAATCAGCCAAGATCACCGTGTGATTTTGTTTTAAAGTTTCAGGATCCAGAAGGAAAAAAAAGAAGAAGTAATTATACTCTGTATGGCCATTTTTTTGGCACAACCTTTTTTATTGTGGCCGAAAAAAAAAAAAACTTTTTTTTATGCATTTCACTATGATGCGGGGTTGGTTGTAGCTCCTTATCTCTGTTTCCATATGAAAATTCTTGCAAGTGATGGATGGTTTTTCTTCAATGCTATTATGAGATTCTGATCAAAGAAAATATATATACTTAATATAGCGTCTCAGCTCCTTCGTTTATTATGCTTTTTCCTGTGTATCAACTTTGTCACGGTTTGCAAATAAATTCGTCGCAAATACGTTCGGAAATTAGCTTTGCACAACTATCAAATATGTTCGATATTGGAGGTGGCAAATTAACATAACCAAAAAAAATATTCATGAAAAGAACAGCGGAGGCAAGGCTATATATTGCATAATCGTGATGTATGCAGAAGCTTTTGCACAAGATGTCGCCTTCTCAGCCATCAATGGTTTGAACTTTGAACTCTCGAAAACTTAATCCAAAACTCCGAAATCCAAAAAAGAAACTTTCTTGGTTCCAAAGAATATGCCAGCGATCAGCATCAAGGCACAACTAGAAATGAGCAGCTTTTGCCAGAATTCTGAGATGCAAGGTACAAAAGCTACCGATTAAGTATTTAGGAGTCCAAGGCTGAAGTCTTCATGGAAAGATGTAATTGAAAAGGTCAGATTGAGGCTCTAGCATCATGGAAAGGAAAATACTTATCACCAAATGGCCAAGTAATCAAATCAGTGGTTTTCGGTCTACTGATCTTCTACATGTCACTTTTCAAGATTCCAGAAAGTGTAGCAAGAGGCATTGAATCAACTCAAGCAAAGTTTCTTTGGGGAGGTTCAGAGTTAAAGAGGAAAATCCATCTGGTGGCTTGGTCCAAAGTCACTCAACCTAAAATCTATGGAGGTCTTGGAGTCAAAAGTGTGAGGGAAATGAATAATGCACTGCTAACAAAATTGTGGTGGAGGTTTGGAGATGAAAAACAAGCCTTATGGAGGAGAATAATAAACTTTTAAGTTTAAAGGGGTGGGTGGTGGAAGGTTTCCAAGCATGGAAGTAACAAATAGAGTATCATCATTGTGGAGAGAGATTATGAGAATTAAAGATTGCAGTCCTCATTTTCATGACATATACAGGGAAAATGCTAGGATCAAAGTGGGCAATGGTGGTTCAATTCAATTCAAGCTTGTCTGTCCTTTTTCGAATAATTATCAAACTCATTTGCAATAAAGAAGAAATGCTCGGTGATGTTGTGTCAAGGAAGTCTGTCTTAAATCAATGGGAATTTCAACTTAGAATAAATCTCTATGATTGGGAAAATCCAATTCTGGTTGAGCTTCAAATGTTCTTAGATGAATTGGGGCTGATATCTGGTGATAGTAGGCCTGATGTACTTGTTCGGGAGGATGATCATTCCAATAAGTTCACTGTGAAATCAATGTATGATTTGGCTAGAAGGCCTGATGCAAATAATACCACTGATCCAATTTTTGAGCTAGTTTATTCAAATGGTGGCTAGTTAGTCTCTTTTTTTTTTGTCATATGATATACATCAGTGGGGGTTAGTGGGAAAGTTAGTCAGAGGGTTAAACAACCGAAAGGGGTTCGATGTCTCTCCATAGACTCGAACCTCAGACCTTCCCCTTGACAGGCAAGGGGTACAACTAGATGGGCTATAAGTCTGGTGGCTAGTTAGTCTTGGGAGGGTTAACACAACTGATTATTTATTCAGAAGAGGTATATTGCAGAATCCTAAGGAGGCCCTATGCAAATTCTATGGTAGAAGTCAGGAAACAATGGATACTTGCTGCTACATTTCCAACCTGTTTGGGAAGTTTGGACTGATATTACTCTCTGGTAGGGTGTCCAATGGGTGACGCCTCCATCAGTACATGCTTTGCTAACTTGGTGGCAGGATTATATAAGTTGATTTCCAAGAAAAAAATTGATTTGGGAATGTATTCCTTATGCTGTAATGTGGACCATCTGGAATCAGAGAAATGCTGGGGTCTTTGAAAAACTAAATCCAAATTGGGGGGGAGGCAAAGGAGTTGATCAAGGTCAGAGTTGCTTTTTGGGTTAGGAATAAGGGTGGCTGGAAGGAATACTCTACTGAGGACTTTATATTTAGACTCAAAAGCATTATGGAGTCTATCTAGAGGGGTCTGGCTATTCCGTTGGGTGGGTTGGGCGGGGAGAGGTCTTTCTTTTCTTTCTGGGTTTTTTGGGTCTGGTGGTGCTATGACTGCTATCAAGGGGTGTGTGGTGTAGGTTGGTTGGGGTGTTTTTGCTTAAGTCTGTTTCTGTGTTGGGTCTTGTTAGGGTGTAGGTTGTGTTGGGGGTCTTTTTGTTTTTGTTTTTTTTTTTTTGGCTGGGCTTGTGGGGGTGTTTTTGCTTGTGTCTGTTTCTTTACTGGGTTTGGTTGTTTTGGGGTATCTTTTTGTTTTGCTTCTCTGTTTCCACCACTTATGTCTGGGTTTGTTTTGTCCTTGTCTCTGAGTCTGGTGTTATGGTCTTGGTCTCTTTTGGTTGTTTGCCATGCATCTTTTGCTACTGCTATGGTGTACTCCCTTGATGCATATCTTTGCTTGCTGGGGTAATTCTTTTGGGTGATTCTGAAGACATTTGTTTCCTATCATTATGTATGCTGCATCTCTGCTACTGCTTCTCTGTCTGCTTCTCTGTTACTGCTATATCATTTTCTAAACCTGGGGTTTAAGGTGAATCTCTTTGAAGTGCCTACGGGTGACACTTGAATAGCTTCTGCTACTGCCATTCTCTTTAAGGTGAATCAGTTTATGTCGAAGTGCTGCGGGTGGTGTTGGGAAATTACATGATCAGTGAGAAAAGTTATTAAAAGCTGCCGAGGATGGGGTTCCAAAAGTTGCTGATCAATGGGATTTTGCTGCAGTAGTGTTGCTGATAGGGGTCCGTAAGTTGCTGATCAATGAAGATTAGAGGCAAAAGCTTGGTAAATGGAAGAATACATGGGTAGCTGGGTTTTCTGCACTATGGTGCTCTGCTATAGTTGTTCTGATTCCTTGCTCTTTTCCTTTCTCCTTTTCCCTAAGTTGATTTCTTATCAACTTGCTTGGGGTGAGTGGTGCATATGATTGTCGTGTGGCTAGGGTGCCAATGTTAGCCATGCATTGTGATGCCGTCATGCACTCTCTGCTTTCGATCATTGTGATATCGTCTTTGATCAATAAAATCTTTTTCGCTGTTCAAAAAAAAAAAAAAAAGAACTGGTAACGTAAATTGCATACATGCACAGCAGTACCTGAAATTGAAGCAGGTCTTCATTTAAACTCATACTGGTCTACATGTCATGACACACTGCCTTTATATACTAACTTATGTACTCCATACGACAAATTGAATGAGGAGCGAGATGTTATCCTGGGATAACTATATGCAGAGTGGAACGTCTACGAAGCTACTAAGTAAGGTGGCTAGATGGTAGTACTGCACAAAAACGAGAGAGAAACGGTTCCTAAAGAGTATCAACTTTTTACAGCAATCCTGGGTCTCCAGGAGATGATCTAGCAAACTGCCCACCTCTGACAAAATTGATCAGGAGCCTTCTGTTAAAGAGAATCCCACATTGCTGTTCAACTCATGCAACAGACTTGGATTGAGATCAAAATATCTGAAGACGACCAATACCTTAACTCAGATAGCCATTCGTGAAGGACTTACAAATTCGGGGTACCTAACGATGATGCCCAGGCAGCTGAAAATATTCAAGCATTTATTCAGCCACTACTTTCAAATTCAGATACTATGAAAAGAAAAGAAAAAATATTCGAGGAGATTCACTTTTTCCTTGTTTGGAGGTGTAGGAAAACTGGAAAAGGACAATATGAAAATATAAAGGGGGAAATGAGAGCAATACTTTATTTCAAAAGAAAACCAGGTTTCCTAGTGAATTATTTTTGTTACTTTTTCTGACGGCCACAGAAACCGGCCACTAAAAGTGCGTGGGTAGACAACATTTTGTGAGATTTATTTATGGAACCCATTTTTAAAAGATTGTCCATTGCACAGTTTCTATGGGCAGTTTTTTGTCCAGTTCATGTGTCTGACTGTCCGTAGAATTATTCCATCCATTTCTTGTTCCCTCTTCATTCTTTTATCATTTACCTTTTCTTTTACCCTCACTGTTCCTGCAACCAAAAAGACACTGCATTTGAAGCAGCAAAACTCATACCTTACGAGCTTTTGTGAACTCCTATAGATACACTTCGACTGCGCTTTTTCTTTGACATAACCTGAAAACAGAAGTTCAGGCGGTCAGGCAATATTTACTCAGGGAGCGTCAAGAGTATCAAAAGAATCTTTAGCAACTAAAGTTAAAGGGAAGAACTGGTTGGTAAGGATGTAAAGAGACCCTCGTTGCGCGATGTGGAAGACAACCTCTATCAACATCATTAGTTCCACTATGTTTTGCTTAGTGTACAATAATAACACGAGGAAAATCAAATTTTCTATATCTGGTCATTGAATTCCCATAGTATAAGTAGGCTTTTGAAGCTTGGCCTGTTAGAAAGTGAATTAGTTTCCTTTGACCTTTTCTTTTTTGGCACACTCACTATTTGATAAAGCATCTCCCAGTCCTTGAAAAGACGTCTATGGATACATCCTAGAGCATCAGCTCCCCCATTCTATACAAAATAACAAGCCGCAACTCATCCCCAATTTAATGGAAACATGAAGTCACATATCCCCATCACTATCATTCTCATTCCAGTAAATAGCACAACCAACATAAACCCAACTTTAAGAATCTTTCAGACTATGATTCACACTATGATACAACTACACTACGTTTACATTAAACTATTGCTTACGCGGTAAAAACCAAAGTTACCAAACTAACTGCTAACATTGATGTCCAAGACTCTAAACAGGCAGAGGTACCGAAGAATACAATCAGTTTTTTGACGCGACGAATCAAGTCAATCTTCCAAAGGCAGCAATAGTGCAATCCTCAACCGAGAAACCATGGCTCTAGATTCTGGCAAGAGAAGGTAATTTTCAAAAAATTTGGCACGTTATACTATCCATTCTAAAGAATGTGTATGAGACATAATCAACCACAAATGTTAAAATTTCCCAATAAGAAAACAAACTTATTAATTAACATAAACCGAACGGTATGTCCCAACTATATGCATGGTCCTACTTCATTTGATTTACGTTCTCACATAGTTTCCTCGGTGTATTTTTTTTTATCAGCAAAAGAAACTTCTTTATCATAAAGATACAAATGAAATCATTACAATAGGAAAATAAATGTATTGAGAGAGCTTCAACGAGACCAAAACTCTCCTAGTGCTGCAACTCGCAAAAACTTGACTTAGCCCTCACCTCTCGAGGTTTTTTTAAAAAATATATATATATATATATAACAAAACAACAAAATAAACAAAACACAACTTGTTGACAAGATTTCAACAAAAAAAATGTTGGATGTTCCCAAGACTTCTTAAATATAATGCGCTGCTCAAGGCCCTTTTCCAAGAAAAAATGCCGCTGTTGCTCACATAGTTTCCTCAGTGTATTTGTTAGTTATCATCTTTAACATTTTTGCCTCTAAATTATACTATATCTTTGAAACTTTCTCCCATTTGTTATTGTATATGGCTCCCCCTTGGTGACCAAAACAGCTAGTCAGGCAACCAGTTGTGCTTTCTGCATATCAAAGATGAATACTAAGTTACAAGTCAGTTGAAGTTGCACCCAGCCGGTATCAAAGAAGCCCAAGCTCAGCTCATGCCAACCAAACACATCCATTTCCGCAAAGGTACAGTCTAAATGAGAGTCATGAGCATCATATGTAGTCATATATATGGAAGGCCCTAAGGTACAACCATCAAGGTGTGATACATTCAGATTTCATCAGGATAAAATGCTATGTGCATCCATGGCAATATATAAATGCTCATGGGGAAAGATCAACCAATAAACTTCAAGCAGAAAGTATTGAGATTCAAGAAAACTTCATAATGGAAGCTAATTTGGTCATACCTTAGAGAATGGTAGTGGTAGAGAAGTTTGGCGCAGAGCCTTTCCTGGTTCTGTTAGCTGTCGAATCTCTCGAAGTTGGCACGCTATATCTTCAAGAAGTTGCAGTTGAAGCTTGTCCCATTCCCGATGCTCCATAGAGAAATTAAGTTTCTCTCTTCCTTCTTGCACGATCCTCAACTTTTCTCTTAGCCACTCCACTTCCGTGTCAATTTTCAACCTTTCATTTTCAACAGCTGGCATGGAATCTCTCCGCAGATCAGAAGTAACAGATTTGCGTGATGAGCCACCCAAAGGTGGCAGCCCTGCAGTCATGCTATTACAGCTTCTGTTGACATTTGGCTCAGTGTCCAACGCATTAGCACTTGGAAAATTGGTTACACCGTCTATTCTCTCGACCTCAGAAGCATCTAATTGTAGACTACTTTTTTGGTGACCATTTGAAGCATCACTCTCCCAGACAGGGTCATTATTTTTGTCGCCATCTATAACATGAACATCAAGCACATGAGCCTCCGTATCACGTACCATGTCACCAGGATTTTTGCTACCCTGAAATGCATCATTTCCTTGCTCCTTCAAATTTTCCCCATCATATGGAGTATGTACAACATTTGAACTATGAGTTTCAATAGTTTTTGGTTCCATTTCTTCTCGGTGACTGGCATTATCATTGTGCTCTTGGTCTTCACTTTCTAGGTAAATGGTTTTCTCCAAAAAATTCGGTTTTCGCAAAGTATCAGATATCAGCGAAAACTTTTTGTCTAGGCCTCCTTGCTCTGAAAGATCAGCTTCTTCATCCCATAAACTGTTTTCCTTTTCAGAAGACGAGACCTCGTTAACTAAAGTGCTACTTTTTACACTTTCTTTCTTGTCAATGGATTCACTAAGCTGTTGAAGCATCAGAGATGGATCATCGCCCATATCAAATGAAGAAGCAAACTCGTCTCTCTGTGTGTTTGCAATATCTGGAATATCATCTGGTGACTGCTCATTTCCAAGATACATCTGCCTATAAGCTTCAACTTCCTTTTCCAAGAAATGCTTCTCCAACTCTCTCCTCACAAGGATTTCTTTGAGGATGTTCATTTCTTCCGCATCATAAGCGGATTTCTCTTCTATTATTCTCTGGTACTGTCTAGCCTCCATTTCCACGGATGCCTTCTCCTCTTGTAGACGCAGTATCATAGCCATGGCCTCATCCGCAGCAGAAGCAGCAGCATGTCTCTCCTTCTCAAGCTCAAGGTAAAGAGCAGCACGGCATACATGCTCATCTTCAAGCGCTTGTTCCAATGTCCTTATCGTGTTTTGCTCATTACCTTCATAACCCAGCTGTATTTGCACGTTACTCTTTACCTCTTCAAAACATGATTCATTTTCCTCACACGGCTGATATTCGTAAAGTGGCTCACTAAACTCAGCACCCTGTGATGCTTTCTTCCTAAAGTAATCAATACTCGGAGCTTCATTATCCTCTAAAATCACAAAACACTAATTAGCACGATGTAGCCATGGATCTATGAATGTTATCATTTCAGTTTCGTAAGGATAAACGATATAAAAAACAACAAAGATGCAAACTTTCAGAAAGAAAAAAAAACTAAAGCAATCAATGGATTAAATCTATATCACAATCAACACTCACCATTAAAGCGATCAGCATCAGCTCCAGAATCGAGAGGTAGGAGGGTGCATTCAATCGCCGTATTCCCATTACAATTAGTGCTTGAATGTGACTCAGCATCTCCACCAAAAGGGTCCAAACATGAAACAGGAGAAACTTTCGCATGATCTGCACAAATTTTCCGCCGCCGCCTAAGACGACCATTTGGCCTCTGATTTAGAGTCCCCTTCCCCTTAATATCAAACCTTCCTTCTTCAACATGGACTAAATCATTCACTGTATCAATCCCCTGAACAGATTCATTCCTCAAAATCAAGTCCCTCTCCCCCACATTGGCACCCGACATTGAGCTACATGACGTCTCGCCTTCCATTTCCAAAAAGCCATTAACACAATTTTTGTCTCCATCTCTAATTAACTTCAAATTCAATTGGTAATCAGGGTCTTTCGACCAAAAAGAGTTGAAAGGGAACTTGCTTCCCACCGACAGTTGAACAGAAGAGACCGACTCTACCGGGTAATTAACTAATAACTTCTGCACACAGTAATTGCTATTGGGGGTGCCAAACAGTCCATTACAAGGGCATGGTAAACATAGTCCAAAGAAACCCAGAAATTTCGATGCGAAAAACGCAAGAGTTGATGCACAGAGCAGTAGATATGCAATTGCAAGATCAAGAAAGGCACCCACTAACCCAACAAATGTCCATGAGTGCATAACTCGGCATGCCATTTGATTTTTTTCTGCAAAATCCCTAATTTCTCATCTAAGATCCAGTACCAGCTAACAACCACACCAGTACCACCCCCTTGTTTGGTTCCAGAGAAAATGGAGGAAAGACAAAAGAGAAAATAACTGAATCAAGCCTTAGCAGTTGGGGTGTTGACTTCCCTACCCAAAAAAAAAAAAAAAACCCATTAAACAAAACGCACAAATGAATATACAACTTGCAAGTCTTGAATCATATGAATAAAGGGTTAACAAAAATTTGCTTTTCTTCCCCTGAACTTTATTGGAAACCCAGAAAAGTAGAGAGATAAATACCCAAAATTAGTGCCTAAAGAGAGAGAGAGAGAGAGAGAGATACCAATTAAGAAGACAGAAACCTGCCTTTTTCTTCTGATGATGATAACTTCTTGTTTGTATAGAAACACCCTTGAACGAATTGTCTGAGATAGTAGCTCAGAGAAAGTTGGGTATGTAAATATAGATGTTGATAGATATCTGAATTCGTGAATTCTCCTGTATGGGTGAAAGTTGGGTATATAAATTTAGATGTCGATGGATATAAGATATCTGAATGCGTATATATACAGGGGTGCGTATATATATATGTGATGTATGTAGGTATATGTGGGAGTGGGACAGTACAAGAGAGAAGGACGAGCTTCGTTGTTGTTTTTTGTTGGTTTGCTCACATGGGAATAGTGAGTTGTCTTTATGTTGTTGCGAACACGGCGTCGTTGAGCAGCCGACTCGGTTCGTCGCCGTCATAATCTGCTTATCAGACCCACGCGCGTTGGGTAGCTATCGCATATGGCATGGAAATCACCGAATAGACCCTTTTTTTCATGGGGAAATTATTGCTACTCAAACACAGCCTTATTCAGGTTTCATCTCTATCAGGTATGGGTTCTATCATAAAGTGTTTAACTTCCACACCAGTACATATTATCGAAAATGACCCCGGAACAAACTTATTGGTACTCTAGGAGGAATTGGGGGATGGGACAGCATGCATGTTGTTTCATTCGAGTTGTCCTGTCTCGGCAATCAACGACCCACATCTGTTTGGATTCAAACCGATCTGCACCGTTCATTACCAAACTGATCTAAGTCGTTGATCGCTGAGCACGAACAACTTGGATGGAGACAACATGCATGTTGGGGACAGCATGCCCCCGGGTCCAGGAGGAAGTGAATAATCACTCTTTTCACATCGCATAATATTGTGAACTCTACCCCAAAGTATTCATACACCAATATAATCTCCCCCTGAATTTTTGTCCATTTTTGTGATTCCAACTTATCAAGGAGCATAATTATTCTAAACTCTACCACAAAGTACTCATGCACTAATGTACTCTATTCGTCCGGATTATTTGTCCATTTTTTTTATTCCAAGTTATCAAGGAGCATAATTATTACTATTGAAAAGTTTTGATTTTACAAGAATATCCCACTTTTTATCAGTAGGATGATACTGCACATTCTCTAATGCATAATTATTTTACTTTAACAAAAAGAGAGTATTAATTTCGTGGAAAGAGGCTACTCTGCATCAGTTGGTATCAGAGAAAACTAAAACCAAAAAGGAATCAACAATTGAGAATATAATTTGCGAAATTATTTTTATGATGCAGGAAAGCCTCCTTTTACGAAATTAATTTGCAAGTAGAAAACACGAACACATTTGAGCCAAATGTACTCCCTATTTGAACAAGCAATATTGAGTAAAAACTCAATTTTTCATTAATCATAAACAACCGACTAATAATGCCACACTACAACTCATTTTATACTAGAAAATTAAAACCAAAAAGAAACTTGTTAAACAGGAAGCTGAATCCCGATGAATAGCTAATTGACTTAATAATTACCAAAAAAAAAAACATGCCATAACAAGCGGCATTGCAAGAAACTTCCTAAATACTAAAATACAAAAAAGGAAAATAAAATATAACATACAAAAATTAACTGTAATTCTTCTTAACCAAGCAATCTACAAAATAGAAATACTAGATTAAAACAAACTAGGAAACTAAATACTTCTAGAAAATCTTAATTAAAAAAGAACATTCCTTCTAAAATACTGATAGTAAGATAATAAAATATATTCCTATATCTATAGAATAATAAAATATCAGCCTACATCAAGAACCGTAAAAGTTGTCATGAATATTGAGTAGATTATTCATGTAAAAATCAAATTAATTGGATATTAGTAGTCATATGTTCGGATACGATTTATATAGATAGCCAATATCATTTGGAATATAATTTAAGACAAATTTGTCTCAATTGTGTGTCTACGAATCACTGATAATTATAATTTTTTGCACTCTTAATGTGTTCAACATTTCTAAAAAAATGAACGGTTTCGATATCAAATAAAGTTTTCAGAAGACCGTTAAGGTCACTACAGGGATGTAGTAACTGCGGTCACTACGAGAACTCCAAGTCCGGGACACATTACATTCAAAAAGGGAACAAACAATATGGGACGACGGGGAGAGAGTTACGGAAAAAGATCATGGAAACAGCACACAACAGTGCTTCAGCGACGCTGAAAAATCACTCATGGGTGTCGTGTCATTTACGCGCGATGCGAGAAGGTAAGAGAATCAGGAGAATCTTGGAACGGGGGTAAAAAAAAAGATGGAAAATTATTGGTGGCTGTCCCACGCCGCCCACTGAATTCATTTTCCTGAATAGCGTAGAACAGCCGATGAAGGCTGTGTTTGGATGTTCAAAAGAATCAAAACCGTGACCAATGGGTAAAAATAGTCATTACCGCTGGGTGTACACTTGTTTTTAGTACCTAGAGAGAGAGAGAGAGAGAGAGAGAGACCAATTAAGAAGACAGAAACCTGCCTTTTTCTTCTGATGATGATAACTTCTTGTTTGTATAGAAACCCTTGAACGAATTGTCTGAGATAGTAGCTCAGAGAAAGTTGGGTATGTAAATATAGATGTTGATAGATATTCTGAATTCGTGAATTTCCTATATGGGTGAAAGTTGGGTATATAAATATAGATGTCGAATCTGAATGCGTATATATATGGGTGCATATATATGTGTGGGACAGTACAAGCAGGGATGGAGCCAGAATTTTGGAGTAGGGGGACGGACATATACAATAAAAAAAATATAATTAAGACATCTATATGATCTTTTACTAACTCAAAAAAAAATATGTATGTATACAAAATTAACACCAATACATATGAAACTAAACATGTTTTTAATATCAGCTTAGATTGCAAAAAGTATTAACGTCTATCTAATCCTATCTAATGTTTACTGAAATCAGGTATCTTGAACTTTGCTCGACACTCTTTCTTGTTATTAAAAGCATCAATGATAGAGTTTGTGTCCAACTTTCGAGCAATATCTTTCTCAATATAAGTGATCAAGAAATTTGCTAAATAATAATCCCCCGTCCTATTGTGAAGTCTTGTCTTCACACATTTCATAGTAGAAAATGCACGGTCGGTAGTAACCGTTGAAACATGCAAAGTTAATATAAGTTGAATCAACCTATCGAAAAAATGATATATCGTGCACTTTATTGTCTTCACCAACAATCACTCAACTTTGAAATCGTTGACAAATTTTGGAACTCAGAATGTCTAGACACATCAAGCTTATAATTTTGCAATTTATATCTCAAGTGGTACTTTTCTTGCTCAGTGAAATTCATTGGATAACACTTTTTTGCAAGCTTGCAAGTATCTTCAATGTTGAATGATCTGAAGCCATCGCGAGGATCTAAAGATGTGTTGAGAATGAGTAACTCCATTGTATCTTCCTTAAACCGAGTGTTCAAATCTTGCAATTGAGAATCAACTGTTTTGGGAGTCCTCAATTTCTTTCGCCTTCACTTTGAAATCCATAGACCACGTTAAAGAGTTTTGGCTTCCGAAATTTCAGTGAGCTTTATTTTTTAAATCAACTGCTTTGGGAGTCCCCAATTTCTTTCGCCTTCACTTTGAAGTCCATAGACCACGTTAAAGAGTTTTGGGATTCCGAAATTTCAGTGAGCCTTAGTTTTTAAAAGTGAACGGGGCTTGAGTCCGGCCCTGAAATGAGTTGGGATTATAAATTTTGGGCGTTGTTTTGTTTAAAAGAATTCTAATTAAATCTCATTAAAACCAACTTTAGTACAAAGTTGTTTCATAACTTGATAAATATTAAATCTGTTACAATTATTTTTTTAACGAAAAACGGAGGGGGGCGGGACTATATATTTTGATGATAAATATTTTTTTTCCAATGTAATAGTACGAATTTTTTAAGACGTAGGGGGAGGCTCGCCCCCCCGACTCCATCCTTGAGTGAGAATGACTAGCTTCGTTGTTGTTTTTTGTTGGTTTGCTCACATGGGAATAGTGATTTGCCTTTATGTTGTTGAGATCCTCATGGATATCTTCGAAGTTGGACACGGCGTCATTGAGCAGCCGACTCATTCGTCATCGTCATAATCTTTTATCAGACCCATGCACGTTAGGTAGCTATCGCATATGGCGTGGAAATCAGGATTTGGGGTTGTTGCTGTGCAGCCCCCGTACAGTAGGTGATGTGCACCATCCGGGTAGTCTGTTACTCGGATGGACGGCCCAGATTTCATCTTGCACGCACAACAACAAACGGTTCGGATGCAAAGGTGCTGAAGTGAAATCTTGGCCGTCCATTCGAGCAATGGACGGCTCGGATGGTGCACAACACCTGCTGTGCGGGGGCTGCACAACAGCGACCCCGTGTCTGTGGAAATCACCACATAGACCCTTTCTCATCGGGAAATTATTGTTACTCAAGCACCGCGACGTATTTTTCCAGGTTTAGTCTCTATTAGGTGTGGATTCTACTAGAAAGTGTATAACTCCCACACTAATATATATTATCGAAAACGACCTCAGAACACACTTGGTACTCTAGGGGAAGTGAGTAATCACTCTTTTCACATCGCATAACATTGTGAACTCTACCACAAATTACTCATGCACCAATATGCTCTCTCTGTCCTGATTATTTATCCATTTTTGTGATTTCAATTTATCAAGGAGCATAATTATTGTAAACTCTACCACAAAGTACTCATGCACCAATATATTCTCTCCGTCTCGATTATTTGTCCATTTTGGTGATTCTAAGCTATCAAGGAGCATAGTAGTACAATTTGAAAAGTTTTGATTTTACAAGAATATCCCACTTGTTATCAATAGGATGATACTGCAAATTCTCCAATACATAATGTTTTATTTTTAAAAAAAGAGGTATTAATTTCATAAAAGGATATTGCCATGCATCACTTGGTATCAAAACAAAAAAGGAATCAACTGATGATATAATTTGCAAAATTAATTTTATCATGTAAGGCAGTCTGCTTTTACGAAATTAATTTTATATATTTTATGATGCAGGGTAGCCTCCTTTTACGAAATTAATTTTATATATTTTATGATGCAGGGTAGCCTCCTTTTACGAAATTAATTTTATATATTTTATGATGCAGGACAGCCACGGAGAGAGAGACAGAAAAAGATCATGGAACAGCACACTGCACACAACAGCGCTTCAGCAACACCGAAAAATCACACATGGGTGTCGTGTCATTTACGGTGGAAAAAAAATGATGGAAAATATTGGTGGCTGTAAAGTTTGGCTGTCCCACTCCGCCCACTGAATTCATTTTTCTGTATAGCGTAGAACAGCCGATGAAGGCTGTGTTTGGATGTTCAACTCCTCTCCGTACCTCATCCCTCGATATCCTTCCATACTCTTACTGTAAATAAAAATTCTGAATGCACAATCATGATCGGCACCGTTCATATAGTAGATCATACAAAGAACTACATAATCATAAAATATCGATTCAGTTGAATGCGATAAAGATATAAACAAGTCCACATTTTAGAATGTGAAATGAATGGAAAATATGTCATAAACTTACACCTCAAGTTGACTTTTCGCATAGAGGCGAATTGTTGCATGTTTTGTAAAATGAATGGTTTGAATCATGATTGTAGACCCAATATAGCCCACAAAATGAAAGGATGAAGAGATGTAGAGAGAGGGTATGGAGATGAGCTTATCCCGTGAGCGTGAGGTTGATATTAAAAAATTGATTGAGTCAAAATATCAAATCATTTAAAAGAGAAGTCAAATAAGTGTTAATTTTTAAAAATATTGTGTCATTACCGCTGGGTGTACACTTGTTTTTAGTTGTATGATTCGGAAAGATCAATGCAGATTCAAGTGTTGTTTCACTAAAGTGACTTATTGACTTATTTAGCTTAATACGTTTTACGGGATATGTTATTATCTTATAATACATTAACACACCTTGTCCAATAAGCCAATAAATCAGTGTTAGTGAAACAAGCCGGGATCAAAATCCAAAGCAAAAGAAAAGGTCAAGTGAGCTAAGAAAATCTTGGTGAATAATACCATGACGCGCAGGTGGTTAAATAAGTCTTTGACATAAAAACTGGAGCCAGACTATGCATGCAGATGTGTGGTTCGTATGCATATTTGCCCTGTGGGACCCACTTCGGGGTTCCACGCACGATCCAATCCATTTATTAAGTCTAAATAATTATTTGAGTAGCCTCGTAAAAAAAAAATCAACTCAATCGGATTAACATAAGTTCTTGATATAATCTTTTTCATTCAGAATTCAGATCTTGATTTAATTTTCAAAAAACCTGGGCTAGACCCAACAGCTCAATCAACTGAGGGGGGTGTTGTGCATGGGATGCACAGCACCGTGCTGTGCAGCACCGTGCTGTGCAGCACCGTGCTGTGCAGCACCGTGGCGCCCCCCGCTCCGGCATTTTTTCGACGATCGGAGACGTTCACCGCGTAGACCTCGTCGAGTACTACAAGTATGCAAAAAATTAACTTGATCGGATATCTTTAAGTAGGTTATCGGAACACAAATACTTTGAAAACACATGGAACACATATGGACACAAACACTGGATAAAAAAAACTTTTTCATGTTATTTGTGTTCCGATGAGACACTAAAAGATATCCGATCAAGTTGATTTTTGGCACACCTGTAGTATTCGACGAGGTCTACACGGTAAACGTCTCCGATCGTCGAAAAAATGCCGGAGCGGCGGCACCACGGGGCTGCACAGCACGGTGCTGTGCATGGGGATGCACAGCACCCCCCCAGGTTCCCAGCTCAATAGCCATATTCCACTAACAAACTTAACCCACAGTATAGTCCATCCAACTTGAAGTCCAATCACCTTTCCAAATCAATTTGCGTTAACAATGCCTGCAAACAAGAGACAACTTCAAATTAAGAAATTCAAGCTCTAAAACAATCTGCTTTGTGAATGAACAAAAACTCACTCAGATGAACGTGAAAACAACAATTAGTAAGAAGCAGAAACATCTATAAAGTCATCAGAAAGTTGGAAGTGTTCTTGTTTTCTAGAAATTGATGCAGCAAGTTCCGCGAGATAAGACAATATTGTAAGGATTTCTGCTGCGACCATCTGGTTAAAGTCGTTGGAAACTTTGATTACTAGTTCTGAGAGTTCTTCGCTTGCAGCTTCAAGCCCGACGGTGGCATGCATTAGTGTGGTCATTGAGAACTTTACAAGCTTTATCAAGGATTGGCTGCAGGTACTTGCCTTGTTCTTCAAATCAGAAGTAGTAAAGCGATGTTGAATCTGTCCAGGAGAAATACAGCAACAAAAATGTTTACAAACGTCAAATTTACAATCCCTAGACGCCACTGAGAACAAGGATAAAAAATTCGTTTCCATACGTTAGTTTCAGTCAGCAAGGAAATGGAAGCATTTCGGAATAGGCATCAAAACAACTCAATATTTTGGTGCGATTCCTTGACTCTTGACAAGTTTCATTAGGTTTTCATATTTGTGTAGATACGAAGAAACATTTGCGCAGAAAAATTACATCCCATGGTTGACAATTATTTGCCATTGTTTTCACCGACGTCCCTGTTTTCATGTGTTTTGGAACCAAAAAATGATGTTTGCTCTTTTTGTTCGACAGCCATAGAAAACGGCAAGGTGGTTGCATTACCAGCCACAAAAAGTGCATGGTGGACAAGATCAGAATTTCAGGTTGTCGGGCGGAAATAATTCGTTGTGAAATATCGTAACAAAAAAGTGAACAGTCCATGACATGTCAAGGACATGCGGATATGTTACTTCTCTAAAATATAGGACATGGACACAGTGGGGATACATTCAATGGTACATATCCATATTTTCATGTATACATACTACCACAAGCGTGAGTCGCAAATTAAATCCTTGAAAGAAATACCTCAGAGCCTGGTAGCGGAAAAGATCTCTGGCGCACAGCCTTTCCTTGTTCTGTCAGTGGTCGAATCTTGAAGTTGGCCCGCTATATCTTCAAGAAGTTGCAGTTGAAAGAAATTAAGTTTCTCTCTTCATTCTTCCACAATCCTGAACTTTTCTCTAAGCCACTCCACTCCCGGGTAAATTTTCAACCGTTCATTATCAACAAGTGACATGGAATTTTTCCATAGTGTTTCCTTATCTTTGTATCCATCTCTAACATGGAAATCACGTACATGAGCCTCCATATCAGATATCATATCACCAGGACTTTTGCTACTCTGAAATGCATCATTTACATGCTGCTTCAAATTTTCACAATCATACAAAATACGTACAACATTTACGTTACGAGTTTTAATAGTTTTTGCTACCTTTTCTTCTTGTTGACTTGCACTGGAATTTTTCTCTTGCTCTTCACTTTCTAGGTAAATGGCATTCTCTGAAAATTTGTGTTTCCGCGAACTATAAGCTTCAACTTTCTTTTCCAAGAAATGCTTCTCCAACTCTCTCCTCACAAGGATTTCTTTGAGGATGTTCATTTCTTCCGCGTCACAAGACGATTTCTCTTCTATTATTCGCTTGTACTGACGAGCCTCCATTTCCACGGATGCCATCTTCTCTTGTAGACACAATACCATCGCCATGGCCTCATCTGCAGTGGTAGCAGCAGCATTTCTCTCCTTTTCAAGCTCCAGGAAAAGAGCAGCATAGGCTGCATGCTTCTGTTCAAGCGCTTGTTCCAACATTCTTATTGCGTTTTGCTCATTACCTTTATAACCCAGCTGTATTTGCACGTTACTCTTCTTTATCTCTTCAAATGATGATTCAGTTTTTTTATATGGATAATATTCATGAAGTGGTTCACGAAACTCAATGCCTTGTGATGCTTTTTCCGCAAAGTTTGTAATACTTGGAGTTTCGTCATCATCTAAAATCACAAAAGTATCTAATTAGCAATAAACTAGGCATGGATCCATGAGATGCTACCATTTTAGTTTCGGAAAAATGTGATTTGAAACTGATGCACCTAAACTTTATGTGCTAACCCTTGGCATACAGCCATACATATAAAGGCGGTAGTGCATTTCCTTAGAACAGGGCAACTTCCTTCCCTTTTTTGCCAAAGTTTACTTGCTTCTATATTGTCGTCATTATTTTGCATTAGTTTCACGCGTATTTAGACACGAGGCCAAAACTGCATTATCCGTGACTCAAAACACCAAAGACTCTGTTGGTGCAAAATCCGGGAGTCTTCGGGAAACTGAACTCGTTGATGATGGAACTTGCTTCGAGGCACGTTACTATGTCGCTTTCCGAAAACAGTATTCGCCCCCACCGTTTGGTGTGCACCGGGTTGATAGCGAATCTGTCCGAGGATACAACGAAGCCCGATCAATTTAATGATCTTCTGTCTGCGTCCGCACAAACGAAGAACAGACAGAATACCGAGTCGAAAATAGGATCAAAAGAACCAAGGGTTTCTGTATTTTGTTTCTGCAGAACAACAAAACACAGAACTAAAGCCTAACTTATATGTATGGAGAAGTCGAATTTCTGTCCGAGAGTAATCTGTTAAAAAAATACATCCTTAAACAATGGAACAAAAGGCCTTTATATAAGCCTTAAATTGCACCAGTTGAATGAACCAATGGCAACCTTTTGGTTGCCACACCTTTTGAACGAAACATGGCAGTTGCCAATTTAATTCAAATGATACCTTTTGATTAAACTTAAGGCACCCTTTCGGTGCATTCCAATTGAATTGTACCAAAGCAACTATTCAGTGCTTTCACCAAGGCACCCATTCGGTGTAATACTGAAACAATTCCGTTAAGAAATTTGGGCACGGCCTTTTATTAGAATGGCACACCTTTTGGTTTCAATCCAATATCCACATCTAATTAGTGTAAACTAATAGACACAACTTTTAGTAAAATGAACCAAAAATCACTACTCTCCACAAAACACAACTTTAGACAAAAAGTTGCAAACCTCCACACATAAAATGAGACTTCTAAAGAATAGGAATATTTTAAAACACCCAAATAAAAGCTTATTTTATTTTGATAAATCCCAACAGACTCCAAATGATGTTCAATATTTGACCAACTAAGTATGAAATACCACAGAAAAAACTCTCAGAAATATTTGACGCCTATATCCAAGGGGCTGTTATTTTTCCCAATTAGATAATGCAGTCATTTCAATTAGAACCAAGGGGTAGTTCCACACATGAAAAAGCAAATGAATGTACAGGATTACAGGAATTTATTAGTCCCTAACAAGTCATCTTACAAGCATAGACGAATATGATTAATCCTGTCACCAAAAGGGCTCCCAATTTCTATACCAAATCCTGGCTTCAAGGTTTCAGTTTATTAATGCTAAAATTTGAAGTTCTTGTTCATCTTCATCTCCTGATCATCACTAGACGGTGCTCAATTAGTAACTTAGGATTTCTGTGAAGTCTACTGCAAAACTATTTAAGTGCAACTTTAGATTCCCAGTCTTTTATAAGGTACGGTTTATGAGCTTCAGCTTCCAACCTATCTACCGTTCCATAATCAAGTATGAACCCAAGCTGTGTGTTGATAAGCTGATAGCCTTCCCTTCTTTTAAGGACTGTTTTCTTGCCGTAGTGAAGACTTCCAAGTCCTTTATTGAAATCTCAAGCAGAATATAAGAATCCAGTACTCCTAAAACAAATTGAAGGATTCAAAATGGACTTTGAAATCAGTTTTTGGTTTATATCCCTTTTCATGACTTTCCCATTGCATGGCCTGAATTTTGGAAACTTGACATTGTGAGATTCCATATCTAGTATAAATGAGGACCATATGGAATTTAGCACACATACAACGCCGGTTTTTTTTTCTTATTTCTCTATTCATGTAAAAAGTGCAAAATACCGAAAATACTGTTTAGTCAATAGTGGGGACTCAGCCTGTTAGCTTTTTCACTTGTAATACAGGTTCTTTGTTATGGCACGAATAAAAAACATGCTGGCAAACAACAAAGATACAAAGTATCAGGGGGAAAAAAAGGTTCGATTGGATAAAACTAGATCACAATCAACACTCACCGTGAAAGGGATCAGCATCAGCTCCAGAATCGACAGGCAGCGAGCTGCATTCAATCGCCTTGTTCCCATAGTGATTAGCGCTTGGATGTGACTCCCCATCTCCACAAGAAGGGTCCAAACACGAAACTCGTCGCTGCCTAACACAACTTTTTGGCCCATGATTTACAATCCCCTTCCCCTTAACATCAAACCTGTGTTCCTTAACATGGACTGATTCATTCCCTGCATCAATCCCTTTAACAGATTCATTCCTCAAAACCAAGTCCTTTTCCCCCATATTGGAATCCTGCAATGAGCTACATGACGCCGCACCTTCCATTACCAAAAAACCATTAACAGAATTTGTATCTGTATCTCTAATTAACTTCAAATTCAATTGGTAATCGCGGTCTTTCGGCCAAATGGAACCGAAAGGGAACTTGCTCTTCACAGACAGCCGAACCGAAGAGACAGACTCTACTGGGTAATCAACGAATAACCTCTTCACGCAGTAATTTCTATTGGAGTTGCCAAACAACCCGTTACAAGCGCATGGTAGACAAAGTCCAAAGAAACCCAGAACTTTCGATGCGAAAAATGCAAGAGTTGATGCACAGAGTAGTAGATATGCAATGGCAAGATCAAGAAAAGCACCCACTAACCCAATAAATGCCCATGAGTGCATAGCCTGGCATGCCATTTGATTCCTGCAAAATCCAAATATTTCTCCTTTAAGATCCAGCACCAGATAAGAACACCCAAATACCCTTGTTTGGTTGGTGTTGACTTTCCTAAAAAAACCAGTAAAATAGCATCTCCAGCCCTTACTCCTTCAATTGACTCAGAACAAAATTCTGAGAAAAACGCCCCTAAACGGACTCCGGTTCATACCAGATTGAGTTTTACTCACCAAATCAAGGGAGACTCAAATTTTTACGGCTTATTTTGCTTTTCATAATTTTCGATGCTTCTACTCAAATTTTTAGTTCCAGTTGAGTTTGTCCATTGGAATACTTCCTACCAACTGAAGCTCCAAGGGCTGGTGATGCTCTAATCAATAGACTACTTGAAAGAAGAAAAAAATGTTACTCCTAAAACTTGGCTTTCATCTCCTAAACTTTCTAGGCCAAAAGGAAGATACTATCAATTAAAAACCCAGAAAAAGTATAGTGTCAAAAACCCAAGTTCTAGAACAAGTCAGAAGCGGAGCGGAACAGAGCGACAGGCCATATACTCGGATTAGGATTAGGAATAGAGTGGGATATAAATACTCTCTATGTAAACCCTGTTATAGTTAATTAATAAGAATCTCTCGCTCCCGTAGAGGTATCCGGTTTGGGGAACCACGTATATCTCTGTATGTTTACACTAAGGCCATCTCTAGTGCCAAAAACTCTGTGTGTGTGTGAGAGAGAGAGAGAGAGAAAGAGAGACCAATTAAGAATACAGGAACCTGCCCTATTCTTGAATTCTTCTTCTGATAACTTCTTGTTCGTTAGGAAACCCAGGAACAAATTCTCTCAAAGTTGCTCTTAGATACTTGCATGCATACATCATAGATATTCATAGATACTTGGATGTATTCATACTCCAATCTCAAAATGATTGTCCGGTGGGCAAAACGATAATATTTTTGTAAAGAAAGAAATCAAATACTCCACATATTTTAACAATTTACTTAGATATCAGTGATCTCTTTTAATTCATGAAAAAAGTTTATTGAACGAGCAAGATACGGACGAGCTAGCGGCGTTGTTGTTGATTGGTTTGCTACTTTGGTCACATAGTAGGAGTTGACCTTTTGTCGTCGATATCTTCAAAGCGAACTTAGGGGGGGAGTTGTGCATGGGACACAGCACCGTGCTGTGCAGCCCCACGGCGCCGTCGCGCCGGCATTTTTTTGATGATCAGAGACGTTCACCACGTAGACCTCGTCGAGTACTACAAGTGTAGAAAAAATCAATTCGATCAGATATCTTTAAGTACGTCATCGGAACACAAATACTTTGAAAATAAATGGAACACAAATGGACACAAACACTGGATCAAAACCACTTTTTCATGTTATTTATGTGCCGATGAGGCACTTAAAGATATCCGATCGAGTTGATCTTTGGCAGACTAGTAGTATTCGACGAGGTCTACGCGGTAAACGTCTCCGATCGTAAAAAAAAATGTCGGCGCAACGGCGCCGTGGGGATGCACAGCACGGTGCTGTGCGTTGGGATGCACAGCACCGCCCCAGGTTCCCTTCGAAGCTGATACGCGTTTGGGCCAGTTTAGACCAGTTTTGAGTTGTTTTCGGCCTATTCTAGCCTTACAATAATGATAGGAACGATTCAATATATCATAAATATCACAAAGAAGAATTCACGAGATATCTTATATCTATCGCATTCAGTTGTCGATATATTGAACGATTCAATATATCATAAATTTAGATGTCGATAGATATAAGATATCTGAATGAGTATATATATGGACCAAACTAGATGACAAATTGAAACACAACTTGGTCCACGCGTTGAAATTTTCTCTGCGGTGTGGAAATCGTTACCCTTGCAGGCGGCCGGCCACTGAGCAGAGCCTCGAATTTTAAGAGGTCTCATATTTATAATGCAAGTTTTAACTCGTCAAAACTATTTAATGATAAAAAAAAATATTTAGATTTTGAAAAATGCCTCGTAAAAAGACCTATATTGACTTAGTTTTTTTTTATTTTGTCAAGGCTGATCTTTCCATAATACTAATGATTACATTGGTATTTCAATTTATATGTAAAAGAAGAACATAATTGTAAACACAACTAGGTAATCTCGTGTGAAATTATCACTAAGATTTAAAAGACCTCACATTACGATTTTGCCTCAACCCTCCAAAGAGGTTGGGCCGCCTCTTGAGAGCACACTCACACGATTTTACGATTTTTATATGTAAAATAAAAATGCCTCAACCTCCAAAGAGCTGGCAATACTTTTTTTTTTTTGTTGAAAACGTCAAGTATTATTGCCGAGAAAAAACTAGGACAAGTCCTTGGAGAAAATAGACTCTAGCATGGGCGGAATACAACCGGAACAAAGCAAAGACTTCCTATTATGACAATTAGAAGCTATCCAATGTGCTGCCCTATTACACTCTCTTCTACACCAACTAAACGACCAATGCCTCGAAGAAGCCCAAGCTCGAATATCATCCACCATGGCTGCAATCTCCCACGGGCATTCCAATGTTGAATCCGTAATAAGATTAATCAGAGCCTTGCAATCTGACTCGAAAATGGCCCAGTCAATATCCCTCTCCTTAGCCCTGATACAAGCTATACGAAGAGCCCATGCCTCAATGGCAATGGATGATGTGGTCCTCACCTTTCCATAACTCCACCATTGAACCAATCCACCACTATCTCTAGCGATAATGCCAAAAGCAGCAAAGCCGCGGGAGGAATTAAAAGCTTCATCCGAGTTGAACTTAATGTTAAGAAATATTGTCCCACATTGTTTGGGAGTGAAATAGGTGATCACTTAATATATGTTGTGACCTCTTCACTCATTGCCAATTGGTTTTCAGTTAGATGTAAAGTCTCCACATGGTATCAGAGCGGGGCCTATTCCACTCCACATTTAAAAAAAAATTCACAATTAATCCACACTCCACGATAACAAACCAGCAAAAAGGCTGCACGATGACAGGACCCAAAAAGTGGTCACACGTGACAGACCTTCACTCATTGTCAATTGGTTTTGAGTTAGATGTAAAGTCTCCACAATATTAAATTGTTAACCACCAACTCGTCTAAAAGCTTAAGCTGTTAGAGAGAGGGATAACTATATTATTTATATTTTCAACACTTAATACAAGAGTTCGTTGAGAGAACCCACTTCAAGGCACCAACTTGTCTTGAGAAACTATTGTTAAACCCGTACAAACTGCAAGGAGATAATCCCTGTTGGCCCTGCTTGCTTGATCAATCACCTCTTCTGGCCTAAGAGCATCCTTATCAGGGGAGGCAAATTCCCTTGATGGCTAAGTTATTGAGTGAAAGGAGAAAAAACCCCCCAAAATCAGACTCAACAAATTTTTTGTAAATCTGCAAAAGTTATAACTTTGCTATAGTAACTCGGTAAATCCTTTGAGGCACTATTCACAGGTTAAAGCAATTCTCTCTCCTGACTTCTTGAATAGAGAGTCTGATTTTGTGAGTTTTTGAAAAAGTGACTTGTTAATTTATAAAAGGTGTTTTTGAGGTTAAATTTGGCCTAATTTTTGTTGAGTCTAATGAGGATGCTCTAAGAGGTTTATAATTACTCATAAAAAATTATGGAAATTATTCCAACTGTGATGACATCATGGCTAGGACACATGGTTGACCTCATCACAATGCTTAACCATAAAGTTTATTGCACATTAGGTTCTTCAAGTATTTGTATATCATGCAAACAACCCCTGAACTTTCATCTTATAAATGAGGTCTGCAGTTTCAAGTTTCATTCACTCGGAAATACATATAGCTAATATTGTAAAGAGTGAGGAGATATAGGTTGTAAGAAACGTTTACTGAAAAAGAATTTGGTGGTGCCCTTCATATTTCGGATATATAATTTGTGTTTTATGTATTTTTGGAATAGTAGTTTCCTCTTCGTTAATATAACTGGGATGATCTTTCGCTAAAAAAAAATCGCAAGCTTTTGTTGAAAATTAGAAATTGACTACTTCACGAAAAAAGACCCACTTGAGTTGTGAAACTGTTTGAAAGAGAGATATGAACCTCAAAGGCTTTTTTTTTTTCTCCAAAAGCTCGTACGATTGCACGAAGTTGCAAGTTTTTAAAAACCCATTAAATAATACAATTCGCCTTTGTTAAAATTGTCACTCTTTCAAGGTTGTGGAGAAAAAACTTCGTAGAAGACATAGTTAAAAAAAAAAAAAAAGCATTGATCTTCAATACAGAACACTATTAGTGTCTAGCTAGCTGTTAGACTGTTGGAAAGCACTCAAATGCTCAAGTAAATCTCAATTCTCAACCCAATAAGGAGAAAGTAAAAAACTCTATTTTTTTTATTTTTGGTTTCGAGGAAGAGTACAAAACTCTTGAGTGTAAATAAAAAAACTTACCTTTATAACAGTACTTCACATTGAATGACTTGATTTCAGTCCAAGTAAGCTCATTCTAGGCACATGCCATAACCTCTCAGGGCTCGTTTGGATGAAGATTTAAGAAGAGGGATGAGGCAATCAGGGGTGATAAGGGGATGATGTGATGTTTAGCCCATGGTTTGGGAACAAAAAACACACCCGCACTAAATAGCCGCGGGCTAAATAGTAAGGGAGAAGTTGCACTAAATAAAAGCAGGGGGGGTGCTTATATTTAGTGGGGGGGATATCCCACCCCATTTTACCTCCCTACCTCCCATGCAATTCCTTCGGATCAAAAAATAAAGTGTTTCCGCACATAATTTCTAATTTTTTTGTTTGCACTAAATTAAACTACTACTACTAAAGATATTTAATTCGATACAAAAAATTTCAAAAAAATTTATACTTTAGGATTTTACATTGTTCGCTTGTTGACTTGTTGAATTAATTTTAATATTTAATATTCTTAATTTATACTATTAAAATATTGAAATAAATTATTTAATATAATTTATAACAAAACAATTAATTTTGATATTTATACAATTATATTAATACATAATCTAATACATTCATTACCAAGGACAATAAAGTCTTTTGACAAGATTTTACTCACTCACCCTCCTTATTCCTCCATTTTTAACTGTCACATCAATGTGGGTTCACCCTTCTTATTTAATTCCCCTAACTATTTTATCCCTCCTTACTATTTAATCCCTCCAAAACCAATACGTCATCCAAACGGGCCGTTATTGGATTGATGTCCTGCTTGACGCATTACGCATTGGGTACCTCATGATGGTCACGTGACCAAACTGATCTTTCAAAATCCTCAAAAATCCTCCGATTAGACCCGAGCCAAAAACAAAAAAAAAATTCAAAAAAAAAGAAAAGACCCGAGCCAAACCTTATCCGACCCGTCTCAGCCTCGCCTAGCTCCACAATCCGTTGGACTTGGGCTAATACGTTACAGGCCACGCGCCCATACCAGCATGTCAGCCCAACATATACAGATCAGCCCAAGCGCCCAATGCTTTGGGCTCCTCATCTACTAGGCCCAAATCCCAATAGGTCCATCTCGGTTGGGCCCCCTACAACTGGATATCCACACCCATATGAACTAAACACGTTTTTCTTTTTAATACAGAAAAGCTGTTGATGACTATGATTTTGAAAATAAACTTCAAGGAACAAATCACTTTTTATTAAAACTTAAATGCAGCAAACACCAACATTATTGTGGAAAAGCTCATGCACAAGCCATACCATAGTTAACACTAACAAACTTAACCCACAATTGTCCATTAGCAACAATTACCTCCCAATCCATTTGAAATTAAAAGGTCCGAAATTAAATCTGAAACAATTAGAGAATATACAAAAACTGACCTAGATGAAACGTGAGAAACAACAATCAATGAGAAGTAGAAACTTCAGTGAAGTCATTGGAAGCATTCTTGTTTTCTAGAGATCGATGCAGCAAGTTCCGAGAGAGAAGACATCGTTAGGGTTTCGACAGGGACTATCTGGTTAAAATCATTGGAAACTTTGATAGCCAGTTCTGACAGCTCTTCACTGGTAGCTTCAAGCCCAACGGTGGCAGTAGCGTGGTCATTGAGAACTTTACAAGCTTTGTCAAGGATTGACTGCAGATACTTGCCTTGTGCTTCAATCCGAAGTTGCAAACGGCGCTGAACCTGGTTCCAAAAGCAATGTAGCGTGAAATATCTTCTGAAACGTTGAATTTATAAATTTGATATCCGGTTGCAAACTAGGATAACAATATAGTTTCAGTTAGCTAGGAAAAGGAAGCATTTTCGAAAGACTCCAGAAATGTTTCACTCAGTGTTCTCAAATCGAGATACGTATCGACATCGTATGTCGTTTTTTCAATGTATAAATTGTATCGGAATACGTATCGCGTATTTAACGGAATACGTATCGCGTATTTAACGGAATACGTATCGCGTATTTAAGATAGTTTGTTAGAAGAGTAGGAATACGTATCGCGTATTCTCACAATTGGGGTTTTGAAACTAAAAAGACCAACTCTGTAGTTCATTTAGGTTGCCACAGGTGTTCCGATTACTCGTAGTAAGCAAAGAAACTAACCTCCACCTGATCATGCAGTCTTCGTTGGACTTCCATCTGTACACGCAAAGCTTCAGTGACCTGGTAGCAACTTTTAAGTGATAAAAAGCAGCAAAATGAGATGTAAAGCAATTAGAGAAGTTTTTGTAGCAACAAAGAAAGTTATAAACACCAGCACCTGGCTTCAGTTCATGTATACTTGTACTTAGTAAAACAAACGGAAAACCAAGAGCATGTAACATACTCGTTAAGCCCGTGAGCCATTTTTGACGATGAGGATATAGATGAACCGGTATCCTGACTCTCTGCCATGCACGAAGCTGCAATTACAACAATACCTTATCATGGGTCAATAAGATTCTCAAATCCAGCAACTGATCATCACTTGAAAAAAATGTCACTTCCATCCATAAGCCCATCCTCAAACCCAGCACCTCTTGTGTTTGGTTGCATAGAGCAGTTTTTAGAATCAATTTTTACGAAAAATTCTTAAAAAATGTGATGGGTTGACAGTTCCTTGAACTTGTTTTTGGTAAACACTTAACTTCTTAAGAACATTAAAAGATGATTTTTGATTGAAAATAATTTCTGTGGACAAATTGAACAAGAACTATTCGGACTTCAAAAACAATTGCTAGAGAGGGTACTGCAAAACTGATCCTGAAAATTGCAACCAACAAAGCATGTATGGCATATGAACTTAATGAAAACATGTCTACGTATCTCCTAAGGACCAAAAATTCTGAATGAACTGTAGGAGATGACAGGTCAAAAGATTCCAGCAAACAAATACAGAAAACATAGAAGTCCCCAAAAAAAGTCAGTCTAAATTCTGTTACCACATGCCAAAGATGTTATGTCCAATTTTGGGTGGAAAGTCATTTTGATGTTTTGCTTTTCTTTTCCTTTTACGTTTTCCTCTCCAGTGATGGGTTCCTCTTATTCGTCCACTAAAAGATTTCAAGTAGTTTTACCCGGCATCCATCATTTGGATTTGAAGGTTGCATATAAATTCAACATTTCCGTGTAGTAGATTGACAATTTTGCTTAGAAAAAAAAAGTTATTAATATCCTTTATCCATAGAATAAAAAACAAACTCCAAGGATATTACGGAGATCAAGTTTGATACCATCTTTAGAGCTGTCAGGTAACTCCTTGTATGATTGCTTCCCCATCCGATATTTCTGCAAGGATGATACATCAGGAGTTGTGAATGCATGCAAGAATGTTATCTCCAAAGTAGCCTTAGTGATGTAAAAGCAACCAACAAATAAATGGCACAAAATGAGTCATATTTTTATTTTTTTTCCCTTTTCGTTAATTAGAAGAATGGTAGAAATTGGATTCAAACTGTCCAACCCCTGCCAGCTAGAAAGCTCAAAGACAATCATTTGTTTGCTTTTGTTTTGTTAGGAGGTTCTGGGTGTGAATAGGTAGTGTAGGTTTGAGCATGTCAAGATTATGCCCAAAAAAAAAAAAAAACACTCATAATACAATGGAAAAACAAACCTGAAGATGTGACTTCAAGTGATAGAGGGTAAGGCCTTTTACCCCCATTGTTCTTAAGATTGTCTTCGGCGTTGCTTCTGCAATTTACATAAAAAAACACAAAATAAGAATAACACCTTGCAAGTGGTGACTCCGTCCAATGTAAATTAAAAGCAACCTCTTATCTTTTTTGCCTGATATGCAACTATCAACCATGTTAGAGCTTGTCCCACCTAAATCGGACAAGGATAACCTCCAATACTAGTATATGAGTCCGTGTCGTCTCTCCGCTCATTACCAATGGTTTGGCAAGATGATTTAACATGGTATCTAAGCTAGGCTTTCAAAGGCCTTTGGGCAAGACTCTCTTGATTGATTTTCCCATTGTTTCGTAGTGATCCCTGTGTTTTAGACCCTTTGTTACCTCCCATGTTGGTCAAGGGTCGCACGTGCCGGCGAATGTTAGAACTTGTCCCACAATTGATATCCTTCTTCAAAACTAGTATACAAACTAGGGCGACCGCTCCACTCATTGTCAATTGATTTTTAAATTAGTGCTTTAACGCTTCCTAAGGCATGTCATGGCACCCTTACATAACGAATCCAGTAAGGGCAAGTTGTCTTCAAACATTCATACAAATCAGTGAGATCTAAAAAAATGGTGTAATTTTTTTCAGTCAAGCCAAATTATGGTGTAAGACAGACTAGACCTGGTTTGGGCTCTTATGAGAAGGGAGGGTCGGGGTTTACAACATCAATGTAAGCTCCAGTTTTTTTACCTCTGAAGATTGCTGGTCCTAGATTGGGCACCATAAAATGTTATGTAAGGGTGGGAATTGAGTAAGGAAGCAACACACCAAACGGAGAGACGAAGTGTCCCCGATCCATGTGTGTAGTCTCTGGTGAAAATTAAGGCAGGGTTGATGAAGATTACCGGCAATGGATAACAGCAGCATCACTAAAACATTAAAAGAGTCTGACAGCAGTTCAGGATGCAGAAATGGAAGGAAGGATGGCCGGAGGAGCAAGCCATTTTAGCAAAGGATTAAAATCTCCTCTTGCTTCATGTTTTGATTCTGCATAATAATCTCTTTCCAAATACCACTAAATATAATATTTTCGTTAACAGAAACTTTTTACTTTTGTTTGTCTAAGAAAAAACATAGCAAAGTCTAAGGGAGTTAACTCCGTCATACTTGAAATGGAAGCTCGGCTCAACCAGGTGTACAAGTTTGTTAGTCATCTTAAGGCATGGCATCTTTCTCAGCTTTCTCCATTAAAGAGAACACTACGGTAAATATATTCAGAGTTAAGGCTTCAATTCCAATTCAGAAATGTAAAAATAGTACAGGAGATAGCAGAATATTCTGTCCATTCAATGACAAAGTGCTACAGTCACTCCAATTCGTCCACAACACAACAAACATAATCGAACTAAATGGTTCCAAAACTAAGTTATTACATCAAGAAATAAGTGGTTTAGAATACCACCGAACTGCCTAAAAAAGTCAAGTTTAGACAATCATTTGAACAACTGAATAATAATCAAGAAAGGACAACTCCTCCAAACATTGACAACATATTTTCTTATCCATGTTAACCAATTATTAGGACAAACACATAAGTAACAGCGACTGATGGGACCTTCTATTTTCAAAGATGTCCTTTGACAAATTAATTAAAGAAAAGTCATGGTCAGTGGCAGTAGAAAGAGGGCATCAAAAAGCTTGCATAATGATAAGGTACACAATCAAGATGACCCACAATCATGGATTCTCTGATGATGATGAAGCATGATAATGATGGGTGAATATTGAAATTGGGAAATTACTGAAAGGAAAAGAAGGGAAACTGGTACTAGTATTTAATAATCAGCTAATTTCTATTAGGAATTTACCGAAAACTAGTATATGATCTAGGAAATACGAACGCGACAAAAAAGAACACAAAAATATGAACTTTGAGGGATTTATTTGACAAGGCTTATTAGTGAAGGGAAATAGAATCCTAATGGATATGCAACTCTATCAGACTAATGGGACTAATAGTGTTTGGATTAATAACATATATGCCGAATAATATGTAGCCCAAATTTTGTGAGGAATGTAAATTGATGCATCTTTAATTCAGGCCGTAATAATTATAACCAAATACCAAATAATATGTTGCCCTTTGCACATATATAGTTCAATCTCATGCTCGTAGTGAGTCAAACAGACTGACCCCAAATAAATGGGTACACCGAATGTAGACCACGTCCACGTTACAGTGCTGTTTTTATTACATAGTACATAAGAAGTTGCCCTATTGGTCTACAACAATTACGCTAACAAATTTATGAAAGAAAAATACCAAACTACCCTTACTACATTGAAACAATATATACTTAGATTCACTATAGGCATTACCTATTTCACCATTCAAAAGTTACTTTCCTCTAACAGATGTGAGATTCACCACCAGAGTGGTAGCCTAATGGTAAATGGCTCACTCCCAAGTGGGGCCCAGGAGATTGCCTTGCCCTCCTGCAAGTTCAACTGGGATCCACTGGCGGGTGTTCAAAACCTATGGGTAATTAGTCTCTTGCGGGACGCCACAAGCGTAAAGTCTCTAAAGTCACACCCAAGAAAGGTTGCTAAGCAAGTGAAATTTTGTTCACCCTCCTTAAAAGAGGGTGAACTCTATCCTCCCTCCTATTAGTTGAATTAGTGTAGGTCTCACACTTTCAATACACTTTTTGATAAGAATGACATTAGTTTTTGGTGGGATGACATCACTTTCTTATGGGACCTACATTATTTCAACTAATAGGAGTGAGGATAACATCTTCTTGCTTCGCCGGTCGCCCTCCTCTACCCTGTTAATCAGCCAAAAAGAGAGAACCAAAAAAAAGTGTGATTTATTGAGTTCCTTGCCCTCCTCCAAGCCCTGTAATCCACTAGTCCTCTGTAGGGCTAGAAATCTATAGATGGTTGGTCTCCCATGTTAAAGTCTCAAGGGTAACAGTTAACACCCAAGAGAGGTTGCTAAGCTGGTCCCCCTCCTGCACCCTTTCAATGAGTAAACACGCTAAAAATGCATCTCCAACAGCCTACTATTTTTTAGTTTTACCCTCTTTATTTCCGAAATGAGGGAAAACTCAAATCCAAAACCTTAGCCTCAACGCCTATTCTCACTTTTTTATTATTTACAAATGTGTCATTTTCAAACAGTAAAAGAAAAACAAAGCAACAGCTCTTTCCTCTGCAGCAATTTTATTGGGTAAAAGTTAAAACTAATGATTTAGCATGGAGTTTTGACCTGAATTTTTACCCAAATTTGGGTCAAAAAATGGGTCAGGGTTACACAACTACTACTTCAAAAATAGTTTTTTTTTTTTTTTTTTAACCTGCACTACTTCGAAATAATGAAAATACAGAAAAAGTCACGCAATCAGCCAATAACAGAAGGAATGGAACTTCACATTTACAATTTAACAAAAAAAAAAAACCTCGAGAGAGAGAGAGAGAGAGAGAGAGAGAGAGGGAGATGAAATTGAACTACTCACTGTCGGGTCCACCGAGCTGAGTGACAGCATCAACAAATCTCTCATGGAGCTCCGCCGTCCACCGGAGTCGGGGCTTCGGATCCGAGGTCCACAACACCTCGCTCTCCACCCCTACCGAATGGATCGCCGAGTACATTTTTCCCCCACAAAATCACCTGTACCCAGCCCTAAAAACACTTAAAAAACAACCCAAAATACTTGAAGGAGGAACCTGTGGAAAAGCAAAAAATGGGTTTTAGACCCGAGAAAAGTGAGACAGCGTTGAATGAATCAATGGTGATGAAAACTTGAAATGGGTGTCGAGTAGGGAAGAAGGGAGGAAGGCCAGCATATACTATTCCTATATCTGGGAGAGAGATAGAGAGAGAGAGTCTAGGGTCAGTAGTGTGTTGTTGTGTGTCTGTTTCTTCCTTGTCTTTCTCGGTTGTTTCTCTCTCTAGGCAGAGTGCCTGGTTTTTTCATTTTTCTTTCTTGATATGACGAATCAGAGGGGGCAATGTGTTGTTTTTTGCTGTCAGATTTTGTTTTCTAGTTATATTTTGTGTGCAAAATTTATTGAGTGACCCTGGGGTAAGGGTGCACAGGACCCTAGGCCGCCGACGTGGGGTTGCTTCTGTGGAGTCCCGTGCACAACAAGTGTTATGTATATCTGGACTATCTATTGTAAAGGTGTCGAGGTGAAATCTAGGCCATCAACTGAGTAACGGACGATCCGAATGCACACAAATCTAATGTGCACGGGGGTGCACAACAGCAACCTAGGTCCCCATTTGGTCCCTTTTTTTTCAAGAGATTGGAATATACATTGAGCCCCAACCCAACCTTATGAGCATCAGTAAATCAAGGGGTACCGACCCCACTGATGGTGCACCCACCGATCAAGTGGGTCTTATACAAACGATATGAGCCGTTCATTTATCTTAGAATGATTTTTCAACATTTGTATGAAACGGGGAGATTTTTTTATCAACCACTTATGCACGTCCGATGGAGCTGATTTCTCACGAAGCCTTTCGAAAAATCATTCTGAAATGAATAAACGGCTCGATCTTTTTGTGTGGGACCCACCGAGGTTGGTCAGTGAACTATCGATGCACCTAAATTTGTACTAATAGTAGAGTTGTATGGGCATAAATACATTAATAAATATATATATATATATATACACACACACACCTTAGTTGGGTTGAGTTTAATTTTTAAGCCTATTTGGTTAATAGATTAGGCTTGGAAATAGCTTTTCAAATCAATCCTGGCCCAATATAAAATATTGACAATGATGTGCATTCTATATTACATCATTACTTTGGTATTTGTATAACTATTATTACGATTGTGAACTCTGATATAAAATAGTCGAGATAATTAATTTATATTTGGAGACTATACTTAAAAAAATAAATGGCTTAGTTGTTAGGCTTCAAAAAGGAAACTTTAAGAGGGTCGGGCTTAGAAATATTAAATAAGCGATTATTAATGGTGAGGTTTGGGCCTGCACAATTCTCGTTAGTCATCATTATAAGCCCAACCCGATATATGAGCAGCCCTACCTGGGGCATTGTCGGTGCAAACCCTTTTCTTATCACACATTATGGTGGAGTTGAAGACATAGTTTATTGACTCTGGGTTGGAAAAAGGTTTAGGGCACCAAGAGTAGTGTCTCAGGGGTAATGAATAATAACTATTTTGTGTGAGGAAGAAATGGGAGGGTGTCCCAGGAGTGATTCCAGAGGTGTGTAGTTGTAATGTTGAAGAGGAAATTTTTAATTGTAATGATAGAAAGTAGTGGTAAGATGGAGGTGGTTAGAACAATGGTCGTGACAGTGAAGCAGTACATCTCCTCTTATTTAAGAGTAAGTTTCATCTTTCTCTTCTGACTCTTCAATTTCTTATTAAAGAAGTGTGATTTTAAAGGGAGATACATGAGAGAAGTCTTTGCATGTTAGAGCTTCAAGGTTGCTTTTTGGGAAGACGATTTAATTATTAGAACTACATAGTTTTAAGGGTCTATTTTTAATAGTTTTGTGAGAACTTAAAATTTCACTCATGGTTATGAATTCTAATTTGTGATCGTTATGGTTGATTAGTTTATGCTTGTAAAATTATATTTTAGAAAAATAAATGGGCTTGTTGGACAGGTTTGGAAAATAAAATTTTAATTTAGGTGGGGCTTGGGAATACTAAAATATTGGTTTACCGGCCTGTAAAAAAATTAGCTCATTCAAATATCGGTAAATGCTAGATCGATTCATTCAATTTCCCGATATCCGAATAAGTTGATTTTTTTTCAGATATTCACAAAAACATGTTTCAATATTCACAAAAACATGTTTAAACAAATTGAACGGTTTTGATCATTTGCATGGAACCCCAAAGTGGATGCCACACAAATTGGTGTATATTTGGTGTCGTTATAGCCTACTATGAAGAATTTTGAGGATGTCATATTTAGCATGTTGAGTTAATGTATCTCAAGTGATTAAACCACTTTCTCAGCCATTAGAATTCTCCAACCACGGTCTTTCAAGTTTTGAACAAATCAATATCGTGGTGTACTTTGCATACATGTCAAATCCATAAAAAAAATAATAATAATAATAGTAATAAAAATAATAATAATAATAATTTGTCAAAAACATATGGATTGGTTGTGTTTGGATCCAAGATTTTTGGAGGTTTTGGAATGAAAAAGAAAATGTGGGGAATTTCCTCCATCAATTGAGATGATATGATTCCTCAATTGATTTTTTAACTCAATATAAATCATTGATCGAGGCATAGCAATAATAAAGTACTATTCTATGCAAAAAGGCTATAAGACACACTAATACTGGGTGTGTATTATACGCACCCCTATGAAAGTTACGAATAGATTATCTCTGATTAATAAAGTTACAATTTTTTTTATAAAAGTTATGAGACGCACCAAAATGTTATGAATCATATTGCTGAAAAGTTACGAAATATTATGTTATGATTGTCAATGACGCGACACAATATGAATTATACAATAGATGCATATAGTACACAACTTTAATAGGTGTGTATTGTAGCAATTCCCTATTCTATGACAGTACAAACAATTGATGAATCAAAGTGTTTATTTTTAGTAAGAAATGTCCCAACAATGCCTAACCAAGCAATTAAAAGATATTCAGGGATTCAAGAACTCGCATACAACTTTAAGCGCCTGAATTCCGAAATAAAAAGAGAAGAAGGAAAGAATATTTGAAATTGATTTTCGTACTCTAAAATTTACCAATCTGCACTGCTAAGAATATTCTAAAATTAGCATATGTCAAATTGGACACAATAAATGGCTCGATTCGGGGAGAGCTCAAGGGTAATGAATAATAACTATTTTGTGTGAGGAAGAAATGGGAGGTTGTCTCAAGAGTGATTCTAGAGGTGTGTAGCTGTAATGGTGAAAAGGTAATTTAATTGTAATGGTAGAAAGTAGTGGTAAGATGGAGGTGGTTAGAATAATGGTCGTGACAGTGAAGCGGCACATCTCCTCTTATTCAAGAGTAAGTTTCATCTTTCTTTTCTAGCTCTTCAATTTCTTATTAAAGAAGTGTGATTTTAAAAGGAGATACATGAGAGAAGTCTTTGCATGTTAGAGCTCCATGGTTGCTTTTGGGGGAGACAATTTAATTATTAGACCTACATAGTTTTAAGGGTCTATTTTTAATAGTTTTGTGAGAACTTAAAATTTAACTCATGATTATCAATTCTAATTTGTGATCGTTATGGTTGATTAGTTGATGTTTGTGAAATTATGTTTTAGAAAATAAATGGGCTTGTTGGACGGGTTTGGGAATTAAAAATTTAAGTGAAGTGGGGCTTGGGAATACTAAAATATTGTTTTACCGGCCTCTGTAAAAAAATAGCTCCAATCAGATATCAGTAAATGCTTGATCGATTCGTTCAATTTTTTGATATCCGAATGAGTTGATTTTTTCCAGGAATTCTCAAAAACATGTTTAAACAAATTGAGCAGTTCCAATCATTTGCATGAACCCTCAAAATGGATATATCCAACACAAATTGGTGTATATTTTGTGTCGTTACTCGTTATAGCCTACTTTGAAAAAATATTAGGATATCACATCTAGCATGTTGAGTTAATAAAGTTATGATTTTTTTTTATAAAACTTACGGGAGAATGCTATGGTAAACACCCCCTAAAAATGACTCCATATGAGATTTTGTGGGTAGAGATATGAAATGGCATACGGTATGCACCCCATATGGATGGACGGCCGAGATTGCGCCACATATGACGTGTGGGAATTTGTGCCACCTTTGACCATTGACTATATGAGATAGTGTGTATATCGATATGAGATTTTATGGACTCCAATATTTATTGATGTGATTACCGATATGAGAGTTTGTTGACTAAATATGAGATTTTGTGTTCCAATATGAAATTTTGTGACGGATCCAATATTAATTGTTATGATTACCCATATGAGAGTTTGTGGGACTAGATATGAGATTTGGCGATGCAATAAGATATTTTGTGACTCCAAATATGAGGTTTGCACCATGTCCGCACCAAGTCCGCATGGATCCAATATGAGATTGTGTGGCTCCAAATATGAGATTTTGTGGACATATATGAGATTTTGTGACTATCCGTATGAGTGTGCATACCATACGCCTTTCATATCTCTAGCCACAAAATCTCATATGGAGTAATTTTTAGAGGGTGTGTACTATAGCAACACCTCTTAAAACTTACGGGACGCACAAAAATATTATGAATCATAGAAAATGTTACAAATCATATTGTTAAAAAGTTCAAAATACTAAAACATGTTATGATTGTCAATGATGTGGCACAATATGAACTATACAATACGTGCATATCGTACACAACTTTAATAAGTGTGTATTGTAGCAATTCCATATCCTATGACCGTGCAAACAATTGAGGAAGCAAAGTGTTTATTTTCTGTATTGTCCCAACAATACCTAATCAAGCAATTAAAAGATATTCAGAGATTCAAGAGAAGGAAATAATATTTGAAATTGATTTTCGTACTCTAAAATTTACCAATCTGCACTGCCTAGCTAAGAATATTCTAAAATTAGCATATGTCAAATTGGTCACAATGAATGGCTCGATTCGGGGAGAGCTGGTCAAGTAGTTAACATGTTGAAAGGTTGTCTTGAAATCCACCCTTCAGTATCGATGTAACTAATGCTAGTTACCCACGTCAATGTTTTCCCATCCAGCCGCGCTTCCCATTTCACGCGATTCGAAGTACTTGAACCCGACCCGTAGCAGCCATACTCGGCGAATGTTAACATGTACCTGATTCATTATACGTAAACCAAATAAGTAAGTTGGACAATAAACTTCAAGAGTAATACTACGTGCACAGATCATGAATCAAATATAAATCAAACGATATCAAAGACATCTGTGTTAGCATTGGTGTCTTCTCCGTTCTTGTTTTATAGGACAAAGAACTTACTCGCGACCTTCGCTGCCCCAAGCATCCCACCCCTCCGGCGTGACGATGTCGGAGAGAGAAGAGTTGTAGAAGACAACTCTGGCAAACTGTCTCCATGGCCGGCCCAAGTAGGTCTGTCCAGTCCCAACTACATTGCAGCCTTTGAAAACAAACCCGTTAGTCTCCTTCGGGTCGGCCCTAGCTTGTGCTGTTATGAAGCCCGTCAACCCGTTTAACGCTCCTGCTATCACTGATATGGTACATCTCTACAAATAAAGAAAAGAAAATTGCAATGTTATATTTGGTTGAAACTTAGGGCAAAGATCATACGGAGTATGTAAATACGATTAGAAATTAAGTAGAATTTTGAACTTATAGAACCACTCTTGAATTAATTTTTTTTTGGTGAATGCTATTTTAACATCTCCAAATTAGCCAATAAATTCGTGTTTAAAATTATCTAACTTTTTTGGTTAAATAAGATGCAAAAGTTAACTAAGTAATTACGCATTTATTAAAAAACATTATCATTTTTTTAAGCAGAGAAACCATGTTAGTTCTCCTTTGGCAAAAAAGGAAAAAAAGTTTTTTTGGTTTTTCCGTTGTCTTTATTCAAAAAAAAAAATGCATTTGTTAGTTTTGCGTCAAGTTTTCATGGTTTATGGATTCGTCTCGTCAAAACGAATCCCACAAGTATAAAATTATGGTCGAAACCAATTTTTTTTAATAAAGCCAAATTTAAACCAATAAACTGGTTTATTTTCGGCTTTATTCAAAAAAATATTAGTTTTGACCATAATTTTATACTTGTTATATTCGTCTCATCGAGATGAATCCATAAACCACAAAAACTTGACGCAAAACTAAAAAATACAAAAAAAAAATTTAAATAAAGACAACCAAAAAACCAGATCTGAACATTTTTGCCAAAGGAGCTTTTATAAGTGTGGATAAACGTTACTTATGAATATGTGTACCTCATAAATAGATTGACCAGCACCAAAGATGAAATCAACAGCTCCTTGTATGGAGCAGAGCTTGAAGTAGTGTCTCCCTTGGACATCCCACAAAGTGTCTTGCAACCCAAAGAAACCACACCGGTAAAATGCCGATTTGTCACCGGAGATCATTGCCGCCACCGCCGGTGTTATGGGGTTGGAACCTGTCGGAGGATTGTTGTAGGTATTCTGTTTCAGATTCACCAATGACATTAATTAGTTACCTAAAAGCCAATTTCAAAAAAAAAAAGCTACCCATCATTAACGACGCATTAATAAAGTTAATACATGCTTCTTCTTTTTTTAAAACAATCACGCCGTATAGAAGCTTTATTTGATGCTCCTAGAGCATTGTTCCATCTCTCATGGAAAGTATGCACCTACGTCGAACTGTGTGTGGGACCCAAACAATAATGTAAGATGAATGGACCATCATAAAATTTAAAAGTAGGTCCCACTAACACAACTATTAAAATCGTCATCATTCATCTATTTTGTGTTATTGATTTCGCATTGTTTTTGTTAGTTGTTTAAGGGAACAAATGCATAGACACAAAATTGATAATGATGCTCATAGAGCATTGTTTCATCTCTCATAGAAAGTATGGACCTACGTCGAAGTGTGTCCGGGACTCAGACAATAATGTAAGATGCATGGACCACTGACGGCTCCACATGCACTAGAGCCTAGGTGGACATTTGACCACCCAATTTTTTTTTTTCCCCTAGAATATATGTAATATTTTTAGATTAATTTTGGATCAGTCCTTTCTTGAACACCCAACTAAAAAATATTTGAACACCCTATGCAAAAAAATCATCAATGCAGTAAAGAGCAATCTGCATAATCGAATGAAATATTAGTGGATGAATGATTGTTTGGGTACTTATACTGAGAATGATATATTTGATACCGTTAATAATGAGACTAAATATGCAAATGTTTCAAAATAGGAAAACTCATCGAGGGTCATTTTAGTATCATACTCCCTTCGTCCCAAAGAGATAGTCCACTGCATAATATGCAATTTTCAAGTACTTCCATTCATAATTTTTAAATTTATTCGCATCAAATTAATGATCTAAATTAGTTCTTTAATTTGGTGTGAAAAATTCAAAACGACACGTCTCTTCGTAGTGAGCTAGCTTCTTGGGACGGAGGGAGTATATCCTTAGTTAAGATTTCTGAACACCCTTGTTTAAAATCCTGGAGCCGCCACCGGCATGGACCATGGTAAAAATTTTAAGTAGGCCCCACTAACCCAGCTTCTAAAATCGTCATCAGTCATCTATTTTTGTTACCGATTTCGCATTATTTTTGGTAATTGTTTAAGGGAACAAATGCATAAACACTAAATTGATAATGGTTGTCGGATGAGTAGAGCCAATTTCACCAATTTGATTGCTTCGTCTGTAGATAAAAAAAAAAAAAGAACGACTTAATTTATTATTTCTTGTATATCTTTATAAATATTTGCCTTTTTCTCCCAAATGATGGATTTTTTTTTGCATACCTACCGGGTACCACGTAGCCAAGCCTACGTGGTACCTAAAAATGCATTGGACGGCCGATATTATGACACCCTCTCCTCACTCTCTCTCCTTTTTCTCTCTCAAAATCTGAACCGTCCAAAGCCAAAATGAACGGCCAAGATGGGCCGAGTAGATACCACATGGTATCCTCTCGGTACTGAAAAATTGCTCCAAATCATGAGTATAAATATAACTTCTCTTACCCTGAAAGATATGCTTTTTGCAACGATATTATCGGCCAGTGAGGTGAAAGTGGGGCTCGTCGTAATAGAATCGTGACCATTCCAAATGACATTGGTCTTTCTCTTTCCATCTCCTTTAATATAAATGTATGGCTTGTCAATCGGAATTAAAACCTGCTCTCTGCAATCACAAAAGCAACACAAAATGTTTAGACTCAAGAGTTGTGTTACACACGTACCCGAACTCAAATGTATTTAGAACTGTTTGATGCACCGAGACCTACAAGCCTTGGATGAATTCCGAACACATCTGTATCCAAAACATTTTGCATACAACAAAGCATACACTTTCCTATTTATGGATGTATATATCTGTATTGCTATGGAAGGAATTGAATCAATAGCAGATTGAACGGTTGTGACATTTTTTAATTTAGTGTGTAATAGTTACAGAAAAATACAAAAACCTTTATATATAAGGATCCAGTCATGACTCCTTGACCAGACTTACCGTCAACAACTCCCCCCTCCCGGCCAAATGGTCAGATATCGAAAACTACTCGGATGAAGTCCATTCCGGTCTTTTTTTTTTTTTTGCGAATCCTCGAGTAAACTCATGAAAACACATTTTAAACATATCCAAAAGTTCGGATCCCGACCATTTAGCCGGGAGGGGGGAGATGTCGACGGTAAGTCCAGTCAGAGAATCCTGATTGGATCCTTGTGTGTGTATCTTTATTGTTTACCTATAACTGCCCATTTAAGTTCTTAATTGTTGTTTTCTAATTTAATTTCTAGCCTACAACTATTTCTTCGTAAACATGGCATGACCCTACGTATTCACATATATTCTGTAACATCATCAAATCTATTCATGACATACTTAAATGTTTCTTTTATTTTTCAATCATAACTATAAAGGTAGCTTTGTTGATTTTTTTTTAATATCTACGGATTATTTTACAAAATAGATTGACGCATCTTTTCCATATCATAGCGTCAGCAAAAGATCTAAAGATCAGAGTTCGTTGCTCCAAAATCTTTTGGCGAACTCTCAGAAGATGTTACGACACAACGTGGCGGTGCCTCAAGATCACATAACAACTATTTCTACTCAATTCATTGCTCTACAATGTATTTGCAAACTCCCAAATAAGGGTGGGTTTTCTACATAAAGGGTTGTATTAACCCATAAAATGACTGTAAATTTGTCAACTTTTTATACTGCTATTTTTTCACAACATTCATGTAAAATTTGATCATTGAACACCTATATAAAATGGTCCAAAATCTATAAGAATGAAAAAAGTACCTGTACTCGCCGGCCGTGATATAAACACAAATCCAATTCTGATTTTTTGAAGGAATTGAATCAATAGCAGATTGAATGGTTGTGAAATTCCCTCGTCCTGATTGATCAACATAGATTGTTGGGTAAGTCCCCCTTGCACCATGACATCTGTGATGGAGTCGATTGCTCGCGAAGCCGAACCCGAAGAAGAAAAAGAAAATTGCACAAATATACCAGCCTCGGAGCAACATCTTTTTAGTGTGTAAATAGTCACAGAAAAATCCAAAAACCTACCCTAGAAAAATGGTTTTTTGATGAAAGAAGTGTGTTGAAAGTGAGAGTTAGAAAAGAAAAAGGCAACCCATTGAAATTTATAGTGTTACAATTTATTGTGTGGACTGAAAAAAGGGAAAATCAGAGGTCTATGCATGGAATATTATTTTTAGAATTTATTGCTTGATTCATAAAATCCCTTTACAGAAAATACTTAATATTCTTTTCCCTTATTTAATATCTGTTTTTAGTTTTTCCGGTTCAATATCAACTAATTCACATTCCTTTTAAGATATCCGAAAGGGTAAAGGTTGTAATTTTCCATCCGTTCAATATCAACTTATTCACATTCTTTTTAAGATATCTTATTCTTGAGGGTAATAATGGAAATGATTGAAAAATGCTATGTTTGGCTGTAATTTCCCAATTTTACCTTATGGGAAATCATACTGATTATTCTTAATAAGGAAAAATTGGTCTGGAAAATTAAATTGTGGGGATAATGGAATCGAATCGATTTCGTAAATGTGAACGTACAAAAAATATAGTGTGCGGATTTTGGGATTAGTCCGCATACTATAGTTGGCTTCACATCACTCCCGAGGGATAGTCCGGTCGGTTGGTCATTATTTTTCCCACACAATTGATCAGAGTTCGGTTTTTGGGGTGAGGTCGCAGGAAATGATTTTTTAATGAATCCCCTTATCCCAGCATGGATAACTTGTCTTCAACGGACTCAAGAGAGGATTAATGTGTGTATAAAGTATAAACTGACCCGGACACCCTGACCGCCGAGGCGTCGAATAAAAAAAAAAAAAGACTTCCCATCTCCCCACCAGCACATAAAGACTGTACGTTGTAGGGCTGGAACCTCAAAAGTTACAACAAAACGACATTTTATTTTCCACCTCGCAAACAAAGAAATACGCAAATGTTACATTAAAGTGCAGAAAATCATTAGTGTTAGCATCTCTGCTGGTTCACTCATCGTCGGCGTCCATAGCCGTCGGCGGTTGCTAAAAAATGGATCTTTTGGATGCTGCATCTTTCGATTCTTTTGCACTATTTAGGGTATTCGGTGGCGGCGGAGACGAAATTTGGGTGGAGAGAAAACACTCATACTTCCTACTTTGAAAATATGAATGGGTTTTTTTTTTTTTTTTAATACTCAAATGGCTAGGCTGCACCTGCGTTCCACGGGTTGCTCAAAGCTAGCCAAAGCTCATTTTCTTGCCAAAATGAAATTTTTTTTTTATCTATCTCTTATCATTACCCCCAAAATATTTCAACAAAACCTAAACCGAACAATTTTCCAAATCCTAACCTAATACCAAATAAATAAAATGGGATTTTTATGGGTAAGTAAAAAAAAAAATTGATTCTTTTGCTAGTAAGAATCGAAAGTTGTTCATACCTAATTTGGTGGAGAGGGAAAATGCTACAATACACACCCCGTCCATGGAATCCTAACCTACAAAAAATAATGATTTTTTTTTTTTTATAAAAAAAAATAAAGACACACCAAAATATTACGGATCATAGAAAATGTTACGAATCATATAGTTGAAAAGTTCCAAAAAACTAAAAATGTTACGATTGCCAATGAGGTGACACAATTTGACCATACACATATGCATTGGTACATACTTTAAAATGTGTATTGTAGTCATTTCCCACTGTACATTCTACATATTGTCTACATATATCAAGATATTGTCTGTAATAATTTTCATGTACTATGAATGCATTAATTCGAGAAATGAAAAAACCTAACGAATTAACCTAAGAGCATCTCTAGTGAACTACCTAAAAAATATTTGCTAAAATGTACACCTAAGCACATGTGGAGCCCTATTTTGTGTGCTAAGAACTTAGTTAGCTAGCTAATGAAAATGCACTTTAGTGGATTACCTATATGTATATTCATTAACTCTAAGTTTTCCTTTCTCTCTCTCTCTCTCTCTCCTTAAAGTTAAATTTAGAGAGGATGTCACTCTCTCTCTCTCTCTCTCTCTCTCTCTTACATTCTCTCTATTTTGTGAAAATCTCTCAACTTTTTAGGAGTGACTTGGACACTTTAGGAAGTGTGAAAATATATATTGACAAAAGGATTTTAGAAACATTTTTTTGTCCACTTGAGACCATTTTTTGAGTTTTCTAAATTTAACTATTGTTAGGAGCCAAACATGGAGACACCCTTAGAGATTGTATAGGATCACAATTAACATCAAAACTTTAAAAGTCCTAGTAAATTTTAAGAACCTCCGTGTTCTTTGAGAGAAAACATAAATGGAGGCCCGTTTGAGTTAGTTTCTAATAAAGAATGCTTTAGGGATTTTTTATATATATTTTCATTAACTTTCTAAGTCTTTCCTTTCTTTCTCATCTTCTCTCCTTAAAGTTATTCTTTTCTCCTCTTTCTCTCTTCTCCATCCTTCCTCTCTCTCTCTCATCTGGCAAGCTCTCTTAAAATTTCCTCTCTCTCTATATTTTTAGAGGGCATGTTGGGTTTTTCCCTAGGATCCTATACTTATTCTCTAGATCTTGCCCCAAGTAACATGAAATATTTACAACCTTGTCCAAATAATTGACTGATATTCCTGATTTTTAACATTTTTTAGTGGTCCCACCATTTTTTGAACTTTTCTTTCGGGATGGCACATAAATAGGATAGTCCACTAGATGCCTTTCCCGGATCACAATTTTTTTGATCAAAACTCAAAAGTCCTAATACATTTTAAGAACCCGTTCTTTCAGAGAGAAACATAAATAGGAGGCCCGTAGGTTGAGTTTCTTTCAAGCCCGACATTCTTGGGATTTTTTTGATATTTTCACTATTTTTCACACGTTCTTACAAGTCATTTTACTTTTACAAAGAAAATTTTCACAACATTGAAAGAAACCTTTGGTTAATTTGTAATGGAGCCATCCTTCCCATGGGCGGACTTTTATGGCAAGCGGCTGTATTTATTAAAATTTCCTAAAAAGATATACATATAATTTTGAAAAAAATAGAGGACATGTTGGTCATTTTTCCCTAATCCTATTTTTTTTGGGGGGGGGTGGGGTCTATTTTCTCTCGTCCAAATAATTGAGTGAATCTCCCTCCTCACATTTTTGTGGTCAATTTTAACACTCTCCCTCCTCACATGCAAAAAAGTGGACCATAGCCACACAGCATTTAACTCTTTTTTTTTTTTTCTGCCCAACTCTCTCTCTCTCCTCACATGCAAAAAAGTGGACCATAGCCACACAGCATTTAATTTTTTTTTTTGTGCAAACAATTTTTTAACTCCTCTCTCTCTCTCTCTCTATGTGCCAAGTAACATGATATACCACTTTTTGCTTCTATGCATTTAATAGATCTCTGATTTAGTACTTTAATGTACTCCCTCCGTCCCATTTGAAAGTCCCCAATGAAAATACATGCAATTTTCAGACAAAAAATAAAGGTACTTCAATTACTAATTTTTTTTAATTTTTCTCACCAAATTAAAGAATTGATAGAGATCTTTAATTTGGTACGAAGAAACTTGAAAAATCATGTGCGAAAATACTTTAATTTTTTATCTAAAAGTTTGCACGTACTTTCATAGAGTCCATCAAAATGGAACGAATGGAGTAAACACGGTAGATTCTTGAACCCCCCATAATAAATCTTGCATCCGCCCTTAGGACTCTCCCCTGGCATGGAGCACAAACTTAAGCAATCTTATCATCTTCTGTTAGGAGTCAAACTCTTCATAAATCTAGAATCCTCAATAATGGGTTAGAAACAGTGGAAAAACTCTCTATTTTATTCTAAAACAATGGAAAACCCCTCTACAAGGTTGGAGAGTAATCTAAACAATTCTAAAACAGTCTACAATATTGGAGAATATTTTAGTCATTTCTAGAATGTTCTAGAAATGGAGGAACCTAGAGAATTTCAGAGGTATCCAGAATGTTCTACGAGATTGCAAAAGACTTCACTATGTGTTATTAGACTTTTGTTGACAATTTCAGAACATTGTGGAGTCATTAGGAATCAGACATATTTTTTAGGAGCAATCTAGGAGGAGAATGAGAGCCCTTGGATGAAAATGATCTTAGCCATCTATTAATGAAAATGATCTTAGCCATCTATTAAGAAGGTGAATGGCTATAAAAGGACAATATCGACGGCAAAATAAGAGGGGGAAAAGTAATTAAAAGCCTAAGAAAAAAATAGTGTCATACCTAGCATGGGAGAAGTCCTCAAACAGGCGAATTTCAGCCCAACAAATAACACAAACAAACGACGATCCTTAAGATCTCGGTTGTATGACAGAGTGTTCATATTGCAGCAAGAAAGGTCACTTTGTAAGAAAATTGCCGAGTAACTTCTTGTTGGACAACTACCTTTCAGATAAACGATCACTCGAGCTTTTTCACCCTAATTTCAAACCATTTGGTTCTGAGGGTGAGAACTTTGATTTTCTTCTTCTTGAGAAGATCTTTCAGCTTTTGTTGAAATCTCGAACTTCCAGGATTATATGCCTCGCATCTGTAATTACTATTGTAGACTCCTTGATTGCTTCAAAAACATCATTCTGTAACCTTCCAAATTCTTTTGGCAGCCCAACCTAAATTGAGATTCCTCCCCATCATCACCCACACTTTCACTTGGGCCACCAACGTCCTCCATAATCCAACCCAGTTAACTGCGCCCTGTTCCTGATCGTATTATTCCTCCTCTTCCCAAATCCCAAATATGAGGCAGTGGGATCAGATACGTTCAATTGGCGTGAATTTGTAAAAGGCAAAAGAAAGAGGGATAAATTTCACCAACACCCTTGAGGTTTGTATTATATACAAATCCACTCCATATGACAAAAAAGATTATTGGGATAGGACAGAAGGTGCTGAGTTTCTGCTGCCTGGTTACCTGATATTGGAGGAATTTTACGGTATGAGGGTTCGCAGTTTGATATCCTATTCTAGTGGAACTTACTGCCTAACAGCACCTTACAAATGGATAATGACCTGCTACGCTCTGGTGTCATTGGTGGCATTTCGATTACACCCATCGGTTGGTTGAGCATTACTTACTGTTAAGCTCACTTATCCTAAAACTAACATAATAGAAAATATAGCTTTAATAACCTCTTTTTGTTGTTAAAAAAAATTAAAAATAATAATATATGTACTCATATGTTCTTCTCTTCTATGCTTCTCAAAATCAGTTTTCTTGTTGTCATAATTAATAATCTAGTATTCATTACATTGTCTTTTTAAGTTATCATAGTTTACCAAAATCTATGAATTAAAATCAATAAACAGTTATCGTTTGATCATGTGAGTTCAAATTTATTTTGAAGTGTTTTTTTTTTTTTTTTTTACACCTTTGATATAATTTTTTTTGTATAAATGTGATAGGACTAACCTGTTCCAGTGCCATTGGCTTAAGGATTTATTAATTTTGTATTCATTCATTTTTTATTTTTTTGGCGTTTGATAGTTTTGCATCAAATTTTTGGTAGTTATAGGTTCATCTGGAAGTGAGAATCCAAAAAAATAAAAAGTTATGAGAAATATCCAAATATTTGGGTAATATTTTGTAGTCTTTTAAAAATATTCTTGGATATTTCCCAAAATATTTGGATAAAAGTCATAATTTTACCCAATTCTGGTTTCAATTGTCGAGACGAACCTATAATCACCAAAAATTTGAAAGAAAACTAACAAACGCAAAAATAAAAAATAAAAAAATTCATGAAAGACACAATAAAAAAATCCTTAAGCCAATGGCACTGGAACAATTGGAGAGAATGCAACTAAGATGTAAATGTGGAAAAATAGCATATTTTGAACTATTTAAATTGCTTTGGCCTTGTTTATTTTAATTAATTTGGGTACAACAATTATTTGTAACGCTCTCTCACGTGATGTGGGACCCCTGTATGTATACGTCACACCTCATGTGAGAGAGGCGTTGCAACTGACCATTGTATTAAAAAAATTCTCATCTATTACTAGTTTTTTTGATAAAATTTACGGTATATGTAATAAGTATAGCTACCAATAGAAACATTTGTGGGATCAAACGAGATCCACAAATAAATGTCACTTCCATGTTCTGTAAAGATAGTCCACTCCGATAAAAAAAAAATCTATTTCCGTGCATACGGTTTTAAATTTTCGTAGTGGATCTTTGCGGAACAAAGGGAGTAAATAATTTAAGAGATTATTATGACATTACTATGTTACCTTAATTATGGAATGGGAACAGTTACTAACACAGGAAACAATAATGGAATTACGTAACTCATTATGTCTTGGTAGTTACAAATAGCCATAATCAATGCAATCATGGAGCCACGGTGCCAATAGAGGATGACAGCATGTCTACAGTCTGCAACACACATACCCATCAAACAAAATTAGAGAAAAGAATTCATTATTCTGGAAATGTAAATGACCAGCTCTTGAGCTTTACTACAACCCATTCTCAATTTCTGGACAACAAAAAGATTGTCCCCCTCCCCTCTTTTTCAAAATTTCAAGCTAAACCTCTCCCCTAAAAACACCACTTTCACCACGGAGCGTCTGCGCGCGTCTATACGGGTCTGGCAGACTCTTTAAGTGGCCTAGTGTCTTGTTTTGATTGGTTGAATTGGGGAGCACGAAAATGTGAGCTATAAAAGGCATTTTTCACTCATTTTCACATACCCAATTGAGAGAAAATTAGCCATTTTTAGAGAGAGAAAGTCTCATATCTTCTCCATCCCTTCTCTCTTTTGTGAACTTTATGTTCTTGATGATTTGAGCTTGCTCTTCTCATCTTTCTTCAATCTAGAGTCTTCCTCTTCATGGATCTACTCTAGGTTGATTTTAGTTTTCAAAAACTTTCATAAAAATCAAATTTTTTTCATACATTATGTTGGGTTGCCTTGTTTCTACGTGAGCCGGTTGGACCGGTGCCGAGTTGACTCGGAGATCAAGACGGGTGTGCTTGTGGAGTCCATGGAATCAAAGAGGAGTACGGGGTACTACATCAAGAATTGGAGCTAGGTGTCACAAGGGGCTTGTTGGGTAATTCCTAGTCTTGTTAATTCTTGTAAACCTTTTGATTTATGGAATGCATGAGTAGGACTAGGCCGTGGTTCTATTCTTAGGGTGTTTAGACCCTAAGTAGTTTCCACGTATATCGTGTGTTTTGTCTCATTAATTTATTTACTTTGGATTGAAATTATTGGTTTGATTATATAGCCATGGAATTGGGGTGAATGTGAATCACTTGGTAACATTGAATTTTTAAATTGATAGTCCTATTCACCCCCCTCTAGGACTTGTTTCACATTTGCATAATTTCATATGCATCAAATTTTATTTGTATTCTTATAATTTTATTTTTACAACTAAAATACAACATTAGATAGTAGATTTTGGTTAAGTTGTAAAAGTTATTTTGTGAACTTTTAGCATTTGTGCTCACTAATATTAGAGTCTAAGATATATTTTACTAATATGTGAAAAAAAAAATAGGGACGGGGCGGGTAAACCTGATACCCGATAAGGGCGGGGGCAGGGGTACCCATAAATTACCCAGTCGGGTTAGGGGCGGGTTAGAGGCGGGTTAGGAATTTTAGGGTCGGGGCTGGGATCATCAAAACTCGCCCCAACCCGCCCCGTTGCCATCCCTAATATATATACACACATATGGGTACCCCTGCCCATATACACACATTAGGAATATAGCATAAAAGAAGCAGAAGACTTGTGCACTGTAGCCATGTTTTGGGGGAGAACATTGCTACCATCTCAGCTGCATATACCCAGTAGATATATAAATCACCAGAGGTTGCTCAGGTGTACAAGTGAATTCCAACAATAGCCACGACAAAGATGCCGAAAGTTATGAGGAATCGGAGGAGGTTGGTGATGTTGTCCGGTGACTTCTCCTCGTTGTCGCGAGGTTGCTTTGGAGTTGCAATATGTGCTTTTTTTGTGGGCATGGTTGATGATTGATCAATCTCTCCAACATAGAATTCATCTAGCATTAGTCTTGCTGCACTCCCATGACCAACATCCTCAAACTCTTCACTTGCATCCTTCCCTACAAAATCAGACCCCAAAAATTCAACATAAAAATTTGCTTGTCGGAATCCTTCTGATCTGTTTCGTTTTTGAAAACTTGTTTTTGTTTTTTTCAGTAAAAAACTTGATTTTGTTTTTTTCAGTAAAAAACTTGATTTTGTTTTTTTCAGTAAAAAACTTGTTTTCGAAAACTTGTTATTTGTCCAGGTACATGTTTTTCAACTTTCGAACATTGTTTTTCACGTAAAATTAAAAAGGCGTGATTTTCGAAAACTTCTTCCATAATCTCTGTATCCGAAACAAGAGAAACAGAACGAAAACAATACCATTCAGATAAGCGTTTGTAAAAATTGAAACGATTACGAGAAAGATAGAAGTAGTAGTTAAATTTGTACCAGCATGATCCAACAAGACTTCTTCGCCACCAGGGTGGTCTGTCAAGAAATTCGTCACATTGTACACCTAATTTGGCAAATCAAAATAGAAATTCTTAAATTTAGGAAGCAAGAATTTCAAAAGCAAGAAAGCTCAAACTGTCATCTGATTTAGAAGTTTTGTTAGCACATTTGTAGCTTTGACATGTGATCCTATTATTCTAGCTCTTTCCTTTGGGGGGAAATTTATTTCTTTGTTTTTCTATCATTTTTCTTTCCTAAAGTAAGTTCCTCCAAAAAAAATATGCTCAAACAAAACCAGGCCTATAACCTGTGTATTGGTGTTGGGTCAGCAGCCATACGAGAGAGGCGATCGTTTAGGGGGCTCAAAATTTGGCTTCCCCTGCAGTGAAACATTCTAATTTGATGTGGAATACGTGGTCCTAAGCAGTGAATAATACAAATTTGAAAACCGATAAATCTGTAGACAAGGAAACGACAACAAAAGCGATCACAAAAACTTCATCAATCAACATACTTTTGTAGAAGATTTTTGTATAACAAATGATATAGCTAATGTTGAATAAACTGTTTTTTTGAAATAACTTGTGGAGCCCTAGCCAATCTAGTTTCCTATAAGATCCTGGACCACTCCATTGCTGATTTTCGGATAACATGGGCTTGGACCACATCAATCAGTGCCTTGACAATTTTGTAGACATCAAAGTTTTTGACATTTACTGAACCTGACAAAAACAAGTTTTTTACTAAAAAAACAAAAACAAGTTTTCAAAAACGAAACAGATCAGAAGGATTCCGACAAGCAAATTTTTATGTTGAATTTTTGGGGTCTGATTTTGTAGGGAAGGATGCAAGTGAAGAGTTTGAGGATGCTGGTCATGGGAGTGCAGCAAGACTAATGCTAGATGAATTCTATGTTGGAGAGATTGATCAATCATCAACCATGCCCACAACAAAAGCACATATTGCAACTCCAAAGCAACCTCGCGACAACGAGGAGAAGTCACCGGACAACATCACCAACCTCCTCCGATTCCTCATAACTTTCGGCATCTTTGTTGCGGCTATTGTTGGAATTCACTTGTACACCTGAGCAACCTCTGGTGATTTATATATCTACTGGGTATATGCAGCTGAGATGGTAGCAATGTTCTCCCCCAAAACATGGCTACAGTGCACAAGTCTTCTGCTTCTTTTATGCTATATTCCTGTGTATTTGTGTATAGCACAAGTCTTTTGCGTCGATACTGGCCAAAGAGCTACTCAACGGCCAGAAAGTGGTGGTGGTGAGGTGCGAGGAGATTTGCCTCTCAGGCGGCCTCGTCCGTCAGAAGATGAAGTACCTACGGTTTCTCCGTAAGAGGATGAACACCAAGCCTTCTCATGGCCCCATCCACTTCCGCGCCCCCGCTAAGATCCTCTGGCACACCATTTGTGGGTATACTCTCTCTCTCTCTCTCTCTCTCTCTCTCTCTCTCTCTCTCTCTCTCTCTCTCTCTCTCTCTCTCTCTCTCTCTCTCTCTCTATGTTATTGTGTTTATACGGATGCGAACTGTTGAGAAATCGGCCAAACTAATAAACACGCAATGCGCAAATGCCAAGATCGCTTGGCTTCAGATCAATAAAAGAAAGTGTCACACGAACCCAAAGAAAGATTGAATCTTTGGATCCATCCTTGGGAATTAGCCCTAAGGGAAGAGGGCACTGATTGGGAATAATTGTGTTAATTACTGTTAATTTTGCTGGATAGCCTCCTATTTGAACACCAAATCCTGAAATGTAATTAGGTATTTTTGTCCGTGTTTACTTTCAGATAAAATAGCCCATGTGTTTGCGTAGAATTTGGGGCTGGGCCTTGTTCGTATTAGCTGATTCAATATTTACCTTCCACTTAATAAACAGCAGCGTATAGGAATGGTTGAGGGAATGAATCCATTTAGCCGACCTAAGTAATTGGTTCGAAGTCTTGTCTAGTTGAATTCGTTGTCTTTGATAAACTCCTTGCATTAGTTTCATTTATAAGAACAAAAAGCAATAGAGGTTATTGGTTTCGCTAGGGGCATATTGTAATTGATTTGTTGGTGAAAGAGACACTTATAAGCTTTCTGTCCTTATGGAAAGCATCAGGTTTGTTTAATTTCATCTGGTAATTGTTTTGTAGTATGATTCCTCATAAGACTAAGCGCGTGCTGCTGCACTTGCTCGTTTGAAGGCTTATGAAGGCATTCCACCACCATACGACAAGATAAAGAGGATGGTCATCCCTGATGCTCTCTCAAGTGAGTTTTGTGGTTACATAGTTATATTGCACGTTACTGCGTTAGTAACTAATTGTTTTGTTTGTTTTCCCTTGGTTTTGTCGTACCAATCCTGTTACTTTTTGGTTCCTCAATTTCAGGGTTTTGAGGCTTCAAGCTGGACACAAGTACTGCTTGTTGGGAAGGCTTTCTTCTGAAGTTGGATGGAACCATTATGACACTATTAGGGTGAGATTTTGTTACTCATTTGTTTGTGCGGGTCAATTTACTTTGCTGATCTATTCATAGGAAATGAGGAGCTGTTTGTTTTGTGTTTTGAGGCTTCCCATCTATTTTAAGTTTTCTGCATTGTAACAATCACATGCTTTTAAAAAAGAGAGATTAGAGTCATTAGACTAGTCTGGTGTTAATTATTATGGTCATTTATGGAAGGAGAGTGAGCTGGATTTATCCGATCGATTAAGCAAAAAAAGAGCTAGATTTAGTTATCTGCAGTATTTTTGATGTGCATTTGTTTGTATCTGTGCATCTGTGGTATTGCGCAATTTGACACTGACCCTTCGAAGCATACTCCCTAGATTTTTTTATTTTTTTATTCTTTCCGGTGTCATTTCTTGCTTCTCTGTCAGTTTACCATATGTATTCATATGCTAAGTGTTTTTGTATGTGGATCCGTTTTTGCATTATTGGGTTTTTAGTGTCATTTCTTGTTGACATCTGTTTTTGTTGCAGGAACTTGAGAAGAAGAGGAAGGAAAAATCGCAGGTGATGTACGAGAGGAAGAAGCAGTTGGCGAAACTGAGGCTTAAAGCTGAGAAGACCGCGGAGGAGAAGCTCGGTGCCCAACTAGACATCATTGCTCCAATCAAGTACTGAGCTTGGGCTATTGCCATTTCAGAAATGTCAGTTTTGTGGAAGAATATAACCCAGTTGGGGATTGTGCTCAGAGGGACTGAACGGTGCTGTTTGGAGCGAACTCTGTTTTCATTTAAGGAGTGCGAGTGGTTTTTTTCTTTTTCCGTTCTTAGTGGGCACTATTTCAGTAGACTTTGTGTTTCCCATCTTTTCTATATCAGTAGTAATTCTTTCCCCTGACATGTATGGTGAATGTGTTGTGTTGTTTTCACTGTTAGATAGCCAGTGGTGCTACAGATCTACAGATTCGTATGCATCCATATTCGGAGTCATTCGATGCGTGTGGGTAGGTTCCACACGATATATGTGGGACCGACATACTATACTTGGTATCTACATGATGCATATGGCCAGGTTCCGCATGATATATGTGGGAGCGACATACTCTACATGGAATCTACGTGCATCAGATGGTTGATGACATATTTATATTGAAAGCATTTCTGATGGATAACTGGTGCATGTGTTGATCTACCTCCCATAATAATCTGCAGGGGTAGGACTGAGATTTGAAACAAATTACTCGAGTATGAGTTTATGTTCTTTTGTTGGAAGTTTGTTAGAAATCAATCTAAATGAAACAAGTTTGAATATTCTAAACTTTTCTGAGAATTCTTTAGCAGGTTGTTAAATTTTCAAGCTAACCTTGAACAAGTTACCTTTGGCTTATTATAAGTTTTTAAATCAAACTTGGTTGCTACTGTTCATTTTGTTCGACATGTTTATCTGCTCCTCTCTCAAGCATTGATTTGCCTTCATGGTCCGGCGAAGGAACCCTACCTATTTTGTACATTTTCTTCTCGGGTCTTTTGTTGTTTATGTTATCTGCTCCTCTCTCAAGTATTTTTGATGGGTTTTTATTTAAAATTATTTTCTTGTCATTCGTCATTTATAATCTTTTAATGGGGGGGAGGGGGTGAGACTTGATGTTGTAATGCAGTGTGGGGCATTTAAGAGCGCTCCCGTATTGGCTTTTTTGATGATTAGTGTCATTTTTCATTTGAATGGGCTGAATGAGTTTGAATGGGTTAAATTCTGTTGGGCTTAGCCCGAAATGTAGCCCAGCAATAGAAATTTGCCAAATTGACCAAACCGGACCAAAACTGGATAAATCGGAACGAAACCGAACCGACTCAGTTCAAATTGGTCCTAGTTTGATGTTTTCCAAACTGACATTTCTGGTTTGGCCCCAAAAATATGCCAAAACTGGACCGAATCGGACTAGTTACACCCCTACTCGCATCCAGAAATTCATTTTTTTTTCCCCGGAATTTTCATTAAGAAAAGACTCACAAATTCTGGCGTATAAATGTAATGATAGTGTTTTATTAAAAGCCTTTCCTAATTTTGAAAACATAAATGACCAAAATGCATAGCTCTTGAGCTTTACTACAACTAGGGCTAAAATCGGTTCGGTTCGGTTTGGTCTGGTTCAGGGACATTTTTGAGTGAATCGGTAAAAGTTGGTTCGGGGGAAACATACAACCGAAACTAATTTAAAAAAGTCGGTTCGGTCCAGTTTAGAGGCCGGTTCAGTTAGCCGGAGAGAGAGAGAGAGAGAGAGAGAGAGAGAGAGAGAGAGAGGGAGAAGAGATGGTCCAGATCTACATATTTACAATCACAAACATTCGTTTTAATAGTCATAGATCTACAATTCTACATAAACGAACAAGAGAGAGAGAAGAGACAAACGTGACATATACAAAATACAAAATGCATACATATATTAGGGATGACAATTAAACCCGCCCCGCCCTGAACCCACCCTACCCCGCCCTGATAGGGTAGGGTTTTTTTTAAATTTTTTTTAGTAACGGGTAAGGGCAGGGGGTGATTTTGAAAAACCCGCTAGGGTTAGGGTAGGGGTAGGGGTATGTTCACCTCGCCCCGATATTACCTGCCCCAACATAGATGTATATGTATAACTATATTTATATACTCTTATAGGTATATATGAAATTATATTTTTTCCCTTATATGCTGTTAGTTTTGTTGGCATTTTTCGGGTTATGTCAAGCCTTTCGGAGTATATAATTTTGTTATTGGGGTTTGGGAGTTAGAGTGCTTAGGGTTGAATCTAGATGCTCCATTTGAGGATCTCAAGCTTCAAGATCAAGCCATAGCCAAGTCAAGTGCTTCGAAGCTCAATCCAATGAGGTATATCCGTGCATATCATTTGTGCATTTAGGCCATTCAAAATAACATGTTTTAATGTGCATTATGTTGGCTTATTAATGCTGTATTCGGATCTTGCATTTCAAATGAGTTAGACATTAGGATTTAGCTTTGAGCTTATTGCGTCTGCACGCGTCTGCATGGGTGTGGCTTTGACTGTTGAGATTGTGCCAAGTGTCTAAATCTTGACGGAGCGTCTGCGCGCGTCTACACGGGTCTGGCAGACTCTTTAAGTGGCCTAGTGTCTTGTTTTGATTGGTTGAATTGGGGAGCACGAAAATGTGAGCTATAAAAGGCATTTTTCACACATTTTCACATACCCAATTGAGAGAAAATTAGTCATTTTTAGAGAGAGAAAGTCTCATATCTTCTCCATCCCTTCTCTCTTTTGTGACTATTAAAACGAATGTTTGTGATTGTAAATATGTAGATCTGGACCATCTCTTCTCCCTCTCTCTCTCTCTCTCTCTCTCTCTCTCTCTCTCTCTCTCTCACCGAACCGGCCTCTAAACTGGACTGAACCGACCTTTTTAAATTAGTTTCGGTTGTATGTTTCCCCCGAACCAACTTTTACCGATTCACTCAAAAATGTCCCTGAACCAGACCAAACCAAACCGAACCGATTTTAGCCCTAGTTGTAGTAAAGCTCAAGAGCTATGCATTTTGGTCATTTATGTTTTCAAAATTGGGAAAGGCTTTTAATAAAACACTATCATTATGTTTATACGCCAGAATTTGTGAGTCTTTTCTTAATGAAAATTCCGGGGAAAAAAAATGAATTTCTGGATGCGAGTAAGGGTGTAACTGGTCCGATTCGGTTCAGTTTTGGCATATTTTTGGGGCCAAACCAGAAATGTCAGTTTGGAAAACATCAAACCAGGACCAATTTGAACTGAGTCGGTTCGGTTTCGTTCCGATTTATCCAGTTTTGGTCCGGTTTGGTCAATTTGGCAAATTTCTATTGCTGGGCTACATTTCGGGCTAAGCCCAACAGAATTTAACCCATTCAAACTCATTCAGCCCATTCAAATGAAAAATGACACTAATCATCAAAAAAAGCCAATACGGGAGCGCTCTTAAATGCCCCACACTGCATTACAACATCAAGTCTCACCCCCTCCCCCCCATTAAAAGATTATAAATGACGAATGACAAGAAAATAATTTTAAATGAAAACCCATCAAAAATGCTTGAGAGAGGAGCAGATAACATAAACAACAAAAGACCCGAGAAGAAAATGTACAAAATAGGTAGGGTTCCTTCGCCGGACCATGAAGGCAAATCAATGCTTGAGAGAGGAGCAGATAAACATGTCGAACAAAATGAACAGTAGCAACCAAGTTTGATTTAAAAACTTATAATAAGCCAAAGGTAACTTGTTCAAGGTTAGCTTGAAAATTTAACAACCTGCTAAAGAATTCTCAGAAAAGTTTAGAATATTCAAACTTGTTTCATTTAGATTGATTTCTAACAAACTTCCAACAAAAGAACATAAACTCATACTCGAGTAATTTGTTTCAAATCTCAGTCCTACCCCTGCAGATTATTATGGGAGGTAGATCAACACATGCACCAGTTATCCATCAGAAATGCTTTCAATATAAATATGTCATCAACCATCTGTTGCACGTAGATTCCATGTAGAGTATGTCGCTCCCACATATATCATGCAGAACCTGGCCATATGCATCATGTAGATACCAAGTATAGTATGTCGGTCCCACATATATCGTGTGGAACCTACCCACACGCATCGAATGACTCCGAATATGGATGCATACGAATCTGTAGATCTGTAGCACCACTGGCTATCTAACAGTGAAAACAACACAACACATTCACCATACATGTCAGGGGAAAGAATTACTACTGATATAGAAAAGATGGGAAACACAAAGTCTACTGAAATAGTGCCCACTAAGAACGGAAAAAGAAAAAAACCACTCGCACTCCTTAAATGAAAACAGAGTTCGCTCCAAACAGCACCGTTCAGTCCCTCTGAGCACAATCCCCAACTGGGTTATATTCTTCCACAAAACTGACATTTCTGAAATGGCAATAGCCCAAGCTCAGTACTTGATTGGAGCAATGATGTCTAGCTGGGCACCGAGCTTCTCCTCCGCGGTCTTCTCAGCTTTAAGCCTCAGTTTCGCCAACTGCTTCTTCCTCTCGTACATCACCTGCGATTTTTCCTTCCTCTTCTTCTCAAGTTCCTGCAACAAAAACAGATGTCAACAAGAAATGACACTAAAAACCCAATAATGCAAAAACGGATCCACATACAAAAACACTTAGCATATGAATACATATGGTAAACTGACAGAGAAGCAAGAAATGACACCGGAAAGAATAAAAAATAAAAAAATCTAGGGAGTATGCTTCGAAGGGTCAGTGTCAAATTGCGCAATACCACAGATGCACAGATACAAACAAATGCACATCAAAAATACTGCAGATAACTAAATCTAGCTCTTTTTTGCTTAATCGATCGGATAAATCCAGCTCACTCTCCTTCCATAAATGACCATAATAATTAACACCAGACTAGTCTAATGACTCTAATCTCTCTTTTTTAAAAGCATGTGATTGTTACAATGCAGAAAACTTAAAATAGATGGGAAGCCTCAAAACACAAAACAAACAGCTCCTCATTTCCTATGAATAGATCAGCAAAGTAAATTGACCCGCACAAACAAATGAGTAACAAAATCTCACCCTAATAGTGTCATAATGGTTCCATCCAACTTCAGAAGAAAGCCTTCCCAACAAGCAGTACTTGTGTCCAGCTTGAAGCCTCAAAACCCTGAAATTGAGGAACCAAAAAGTAACAGGATTGGTACGACAAAACCAAGGGAAAACAAACAAAACAATTAGTTACTAACGCAGTAACGTGCAATATAACTATGTAACCACAAAACTCACTTGAGAGCATCAGGGATGACCATCCTCTTTATCTTGTCGTATGGTGGTGGAATGCCTTCATAAGCCTTCAAACGAGCAAGTGCAGCAGCACCGCGCTTAGTCTTATGAGGAATCATACTACAAAACAATTACCAGATGAAGTTAAACAAACCTGATGCTTTCCATAAGGATACGCAGAAAGCTTATAAGTGTCTCTTTCACCAACAAATCAATTACAATATGCCCCTAGCGAAACCAATAACCTCTATTGCTTTTTGTTCTTATAAATGAAACTAATGCAAGGAGTTTATCAAAGACAACCGAATTCAACTAGACAAGACTTCGAACCAATTACTTAGGTCGGCTAAATGGATTCATTCCCTCAACCATTCCTATACGCAGCTGTTTATTAAGTGGAAGGTAAATATTGAATCAGCTAATACGAACAAGGCCAGCCCCAAATTCTACGCAAACACATGGGCTATTTTATCTGAAAGTAAACACGGACAAAAATACCTAATTACATTTCAGGATTTGGCGTTCAAATAGGAGGCTATCCAGCAAAATTAACAGTAATTAACACAATTATTCCCAATCAGTGCCCTCTTCCCTTAGGGCTAATTCCCAAGGATGGATCCAAAGATTCAATCTTTCTTTGGGTTCGTGTGACACTTTCTTTTATTGATCTGAAGCCAAGCGATCTTGGCATTTGCGCATTGCGTGTTTATTAGTTTGGCCGATTTCTCAACAGTTCGCATCCGTATAAACACAATAACATAGAGAGAGAGAGAGAGAGAGAGAGAGAGAGAGTATACCCACGAATGGTGCGCCAGAGGATCTTAGCGGGGGCGCGGAAGTGGATGGGCCCATGAGAAGGCTTGGTGTTCATCCTCTTACGGAGAAACCGTAGGTACTTCATCTTCTGACGGACGAGGCCGCCTGAGAGGCAAATCTCCTCGCACCTCACCACCACCACTTTCTGGCCGTTGAGTAGCTCTTTGGCCAGTATCGACGCAAGGCGACCGAGCATGTGGTGGCGGGCGTCCACCACCACTCTACGGGCGCAGATGCCGGATCCTGATACCATCGTTGAGAGGAACTCGTTCTGCGGCGGCTACGGTTAGGGTTTGGGGAAAATGGGGAGGAGAGAGAGCTAGGGTTTTGGAGGGGTCTCTCTTATAAAGTGACGTGTTGATTCGTGGGGAAATTAATTAGGCATCCTGTACAAAAAAAATCATTATGATTTCATCTTATGAGATTTGAATACTTATGATTCCATCCTGAAATTCAAATAAATCCCAAAATACCATTTCTCTCTCCTAATTTTCCTAATATTTTTCTCCCGATTTTCCTAATAATTCTCTCTCCTAATCTCCTTATATTTCTCTCTCATAATCTTTCCTAATTTATCTCAATCTCTCTCTTTCTCTCCTATCTTGAAAAATCTCTCTTTTCTAATCTTATAATTCTCTATTCCAATCTTCTCACACTTAAAATCTCAAAAAAAGAAAGAATGAAAAATTTCTTATGACAACAAACAAAAAAAAAAACATGATAAATTAATTGATTTTCATAGACTATACAAAAAACATGATAAACTGATGACGATAATAATGTTCATGATTTTCTAATTAACTATGTTCATAGTGAGTTTACACTGGGAACATGATGATTTATTGATTAACCATGTTTACTGCTCTAATATGAACATGGTAAATCATTAAACCATGTTCACCGTGTACTGATATGTTTACCGATAAGTATTCAAAGTACCGATGTGGTAAAATAATAAACCATTTTATACTATATCAAATCACCCAGTATGGTAAATCAATAAACCATATTCAGTGTATGAAATAACAATCCTTTAGAAGACATGTGAACATAGTTTATTATTTTACCATTTTTGTTGTATCAAAAAATTAAGAACACCAACATTGAATAAAAAAAACCACCCACTGAATCGGGAAAAAAACATTGTACAATGAAATCATGTGACGAAACCTAACACGATAAAATTATTTATCATGAATCCTTTGTAGGTATCTCATGATTAACTTCTATAGATTATCCATGAAAATTTAGACAAAAAACTCACAACAGAAACAAAAAAAAAATTGCGTAGAATCTAGAAATTCACAATAAAATACATCACAACAAAGTGAAAGAATCCAACGAGTTCACAAACCACTGTCGTCGTCGCTTTTTCGATCGTTGACGAGATCGATTTTGCAACCGTCGAGTTTGTTCTCTTGAAGGGTTGCTCGTTGGGTTTTTCTGTCGCCGTCGAGATTGATCTGTTTCGAAGAGACCTCGTGTGACTGTGCGTCTGGATTTTGAAGAGATGCTTGGACCTCTCTGTATCCTATAGGCTTGCAATGGTGGTATAAAAGCCTTTTCGCAGATAGATTCAACGAAATCTCAATGATCGGTTTTACAGATTTTGGATAAACCTAAATTCAATAGGAGAAGAGGAGTACTGGGCACTGTGTATGAGATTTTTTTTGAAGGACGAGAAAGAGAACAAAAAGTTTAAGATGGAAAGGATAACCAACATCACCTAAATATATGGCAATGAATTAGCCGACTCCTACTTGATTAGCATTATAAGAATGACAATAATGGAAAATAATCAATCTTTTTGAAATATCCCTTATATAAATAGGAATGGATTGATTCAGTAATTAAGGAAAATAATCCCACTAAAATAGGAAGAGATATAACCGCCTATGATTATAATTAAGGAAATATAATTATTGTAATAGGGGCACAATGGTCCAAATTACATTTACAGGATGGAATCATAAATATTCAAATCTCATAGGGTGGCATCTTAAGGATAATATTGTAATAGGATGTCTAATTAAAATTTCCTTGATTCGTTGAATAAACAATAATAAGTATTTCCAAATAAACAAAAGTAAAATCAATTTGCCATTTTAGTATATAGGCTCCATTATTTTAATAATCGGAATTTCACCTAATAGAGCAGCTGAAAATAATAAGAATACCGAAATTCAGGTTTATAGAATGTGATAAATGTATGATTAGGGTCATGTTCTTCAATGGATTTTACCTCATAAAATTTAGTTTTGATAAAATCTAACATTCTCAATGAATTTTAGCAAAACTAGATTTTATAAACACTAGATTTTATAACACAAAATTATTTATAAAACACTTTTATCAACCCTACATTTAATCTATTGGAAAAATAATGTCATTTTATCACACCTCTAAATAAAACTACATTTTATCAAAATTAGATTTTATCTCATAAAATCTATTAAAAAACAAGGCCTGGAATTCATTGTCTTTTGTGTGAGTTGATTTTTGGTAGACTTATTATTTTCAACGTGTTCTATAAGGTCAAAGTTCTCGATCATTAATATAGCTGAGCCTATATGCTAACTTGACAAATTGGTTTTAAGATCGGTTGTAAAAATGGGTGTGCATCTACACTTCCCTTTAATACATGTGATGTGAGTGATTATTCAGTGTTTCCCTATCAAGTCCATCAAACCTTCTCCACCACACATTTAGTGGTGGAGTCAACACTAACGTTTGGTCGAGAAGGCGACAGAGACACCAAATGACAGTACTCTAGGAGCAATTAATAATTTTCACGGTCATGGAGTTTCTCTCTTCCCTTTAATACTAATCTACGTACTTACGGGTGTTTGGTAGTATACTATGTACGTATTATGAACTGTACAAGTATGATTCAAGATCTTCTTCTTTTTTTTTTTTTTTTTTGATCTGATCACATGAATTACAAAACTAACACCTATCGAGCTCGATAAGAGACACAAATTCAGGCGGAATACAACCTGACAAAGAGGAAAAACTCCTATTCAAGATCTTCATCTGTATACTTTTTCCGTTTTTGTTTTATTAATACTTGCCCACTACGTTTATATGTACATCAAGGACACAGTACAAGCAACTCTTTTCCAAAACGACTTGGAAAGATTCTATCACAGCTCACACCATTCACATAGTGAGTCCACGGTGACGCCCTTTTACCGTCCAGCGCAAAACATAAGTCGTACAAGAATAACGTTTTAAATTATAATCTAAAAAAAAAAGATTTTAATTTATATTTTGACTTAAATGTAAAGAAAAATGCTAATGTCAACACTGTTTATTAGCACCAAATTTTTGTCCCGTAAAAGACTTGAACCATGTAATTGGTTACTTGCACACAAACACATTAGTTGGAGCTGCGAGTGCATCGATCAACTCGTGCGAGTGCATGCAAAATGTGTCTCAATAGTTTTTGCTCAAAGTGGAAAAGCATCTCGAGCCCTTACTCATGTTACTACTCAAATTTGATAAGAATATGAATAAAAGCTCTATTTAGTTAATTCCAACGGTTAAGTGTAAATTTGAAAACACAAGTTTAACTATTCTCTCAATTTTTCTTTAAGAAAATTTGAGTTTGACTGTTGGAGTAACTAAATGGAGCTTTTAGTTGGGGACTCAGTTATTGGTACATCGGTTTTTCTTTAGTTTTTTGGGTTTTAGATTAGTTGTTTTTGCTTTCTTTGCGTTCTTTATTTGTTTCTGGATGGATTGTGCTTATTGGAAAAATTTGCTCCTTGAAAAGGTTTCCTGCTCGTCATGGATTGTGGTGTCTCACATCATGATTCACGGGTTACAGCTTATTCTTGGAGTAGATTCTATGTGGTTTTTTTGGGATGATTTCACCCACGCGTTCTCTGGTTTGAGTTTGGGATTTCCCTCGTCAATCTCAGTTGCCAAATCCTGGACAGGCACTATGCCTACCAGAATGGATGGTTTTGCTTCTTGAGGATGTGCCTATTGACCGGTCCTGTTTTGCCATGTTTTTAGTCTAGGTTTTGGTAGTTTTGTATTTTCCTATGAAATCATTGCACTGCCTACATGCATTTTCTTAAGCCTTCGGGCCCTTGAATTTAATAAGATTGACGTTTCTTCAAAAAAAAAATTTACACTTCAGAACCAAAAAAGGGAAGACTATTTTCTAGGCATCTGACTGCCGCATCAGTTTAGCACTGGATTTATCCTTCTTTTATTTCGGTTGTATTATTAGTCTTTATTATGAGCATTATGTCTTCTTTCAGTTGTACTTTGTATTTGATACACAAGGTAGCTTGTACTAATATCAATTATAAAATGAAGTTCTTACTCTTGTTCCCAAAAAAAAAAAAAAGGGTTTTCCTGGTTTGGATACGAGTTTGAGTACATGACTGAAAAGGAATTCAAGTGATTCTTACTCAAGTTTTGAGTTGGAGTAAAAAATAAAGGATGCAGATGACCTAAACACAAAAAGAGAACTAACACAGATTTTGCTCGACTGACTGCAAACTTCTTAGGGGTGGTTCTCCAATGGATTTTATCTAGATTTTATAAAGATTTGATAAAATTAAGCCCTTGATTTTATCCATTCGTGAATAGATTTTATCAACTCTCTTCACGAATGGATAAAATTAAGAGCTTGATTTTATCAGATTTTGATAAAATCTATTGGAGAACTAGGCCTTAATCATAATAAATATCCACCGAGCAATTTTGTTTTTTTCAATAGAAATCACCGAGAAACAAACTACAGGAGCAACAAGCGTGCTTTACCCAGTTCAGCACCAGAAGGAAAAAAAAAAACAGAAGAGGATAACTGTCCTTGAATCATACGCAATTCCGATTCCCGTCTTTCCCATCGTCTCCATCTCTAAACGAAACATATAAATCAACGAGAAACACAAGTGAGAGAAACAGCGAAGACCAACAGATTTTTCCCAAAAGTAACATCATAGATGCATGCACAAATGCCAACACCTGCTTTTTTTCCTTTTTCTACCCAGAAAGCAGCACTGTTTGTCCAATCAGTGCCTTGGAACTCAAACTCTGCCGAGCAAGAGTGCTTGATTGAAGACCGACATCACGAAGTGTATTCAAATGGTTGAGGCGGCTGAGGCTCCTCATCAACAGCCATGGCTGCTGCCGATGCTGAGCCCTGTTGTCCAGTCGTTGAACCACTGGTGGCTGATCCGGTGGATGAAGGTGCATCGGTGAGAGACAACACTTCTGGTTCGGTAGGACGTAGGTCTTTCACGAGAACAAACCCTGAAGGTGCTAACTTGATCGGAACATACCTGCTTTCTTCTAAAAATTTGATGGACTTCTCCTGAGCAGGAACCACCCGGGCAGGGTTGGTCAAGATTTCGAAAGCTGGTTCAGGCTCTGCCTTTTTCTCTGGTGCTGGACTATCAACCTTGGAGAGAGAAGAAACAAAAGGTGAGTACTTGAACCGGAGGAGCTTTCAGCAGAGTGCAAAATGGCATGGAAACTCAGAAATAGATTTATGTTCTACACCTCAAAAACTTGCTCCCTCGGACGCTTTTTGTAAGTCACTTTTGGGGTTCTAACTTCTTAAGGAAACATGCATTACACATAAATTTGTGCAAACACTTCCACTGGGTGGAGGGCCCCAAACACACTGCGCACCATCCAGTGTGTGTGGATCCTTCCACCCATGTGTGCGTGCGGTTGTCTCTAAAGTTGTGTACCCCTAGCATGATTGGATTAATTTTTGTTATTGGCCCTTTATCTCCATTTTCCATTGCGTTCACAATCAAGGGGTAGTTTTGTTAACTTAGAATTTTATTCTTAAGAACACACAAAGGAAGGAGTATACATGGGGACACTAATCGATAGCTAAATAACCAATCTACTAACCTAAGTGTTGTGGTTCGAACATGAGGGAAACTACTTGGCACCTTTAATACCGAGGGTCCAAAGTTCCCAAACACCCAAAGACAAATCAAATACGGCGAGTTGGCAACTTAATTGGGCGTACTCATTTTTGTCCATAGAAATTTACTTCTGCAACCAACACCCTAAAATTATTGAGCATCGTAGAGACGTGTGGAGCATAATAAGACATTTGTATCCCAGAGCCTCTAGATGGTAATTAGAGCCTTAGTTGATAATTTAGAACCTGAATGTCTACTCGAACAACCAAAGTTATCAAACACCGTAGAGATGCATGGAGCGTAATAAGACATTTGTGCTCCCAGAGCATCTAGTTGGTAATTTAGAACCTGCGCGCGTCTAATCAAACCTACAAACCAGCCTACAACAGTCTATGTTGTGGGTGGAAAACCACCACTCTGTAGTCTCTGCATTTAACATCAAGATTGGGTCTGTAGACTCTGTACCCAGTCTATGCCTCCCAGAGGAATAATCTTCCTCCTAAAACGAGAGAGAGAGAGAGAGAGAGAGAGAGATGGGTTACAAATCTTTGCGGCACAAAATACGAAGAGAAGACATATTTACCTGCATAGAGTCCCCATCCTTATCACTAGTGGATTTCCCTTTTCCAGCATTTGAGCCAGCAGAAGACTCTGGCCCGGATGACTTCTCAGCAATAGCTTTCTGATCCGCCTCTTTTTTAGTAGCCCTAGCCTTGGCTTTGGCAGATATTGACAAAACTGCGGTAGGAAGTTTCACAGCCGAGGTAGCAGTAGGCACAGTAGTAGGCCGAGGATACTCAAATAGCGATGGTTTTGCATGGGACAAGAACTCGAATCTTGGAATTTTCAAGTCATAGTTAAGCCCAATAAAGGCTGCAGGCGAGAACGACAAGCTAATGAAGTAGATGAGGGGATACCAATACCAAAACTGACTGAAAACAGCTAGACCAACAACCGCAGTGATTTTGTCATGTTTTGTTTTGGAAAGCAACTTTATAGTTACATTTCTGCCACCGGCGTCGAGTATTCCAGAGGCCAAAATTGCTCCCATCTTGCTCATGGTGTCTTCATGCTTATCCAAAATGATTTTTTCCAACTGTCGCCTGGAATAACAATGAATAAGAGACTCAGCTAGAATGAAGCGAAAGAAACATAAAACAATAACTTCATCAGATTTCGTTTCTCCTCCTTAGAAGTTCCCAGCCTGTTAAGGTGACATGGATTAAATGCACTATGTTTCAAATTTACGGCGTCATTTCCAACATTGCCACCTTAGTTTCCAGCTTCAATGTATTAGCAGTAGTTGTGTACATGGGATACTTTAGGCAACTTACAAACCTTAGAGGTAGGGACTTTTTAAAGCAGACTTTTCTTTGGAGATATCCCAGATATTGAAGATGGATAAACAAAAAAGAGTACAATAAAAAGGTACCTGAATGCTCCGACGCGAGAATCACTGGCTTCGCTAACTTGAACCATCACCATAGCCATTGCTATTAAAGCACCTTGACGAACAAAATCCACTACATCGGATGTCAGAGGCTCTAGCAGAGATATGGCCTCACTGAGACCAGTACCTGCACAGGAAATGCCAACTGCTAGTGCTGCTCCATACCGAACATGTGGATTGAAAGACTCTGACAGCAGGGAGACAATACGAGGAGTCTGCAGCCACAGGTATAGTGAAATCAAGTTCAAGGCGCAGCAGATAACCCAAGTATTAATTAGGTAAAACCCAAACAAAATCGGTGCTTGCAGTCGTGGTTGTTAGATCGTGCGATTCATGATTTGGCACGAGTTTCAACCAATTTGATTCAAACCGCCTTCTTGAACAGGAAATTAAGGGAATCGCGAGATTCAATTTGCTAATCATTTGATTCATGAGTCAATATGATTCACTCTGATCTAACTTTGTTTATATTTTTGTTTGCCAAATGGGTAAACAATTCGTTTCACCTCTATCAAGAAAAAACAAGAGTCAAATCATTTACTGATTTTTATAGCAGCATATTTGTATATACACAGGATAGTTTAGTGACATTGCAATCATATTCTTATAACAGCAAGTGTATTTGTTTAATATGCATGCACATAGATCAGAATTTACAAAAGACCAAGTGATGTTATAAGTAAAGATTAGTTATGCAATTTGACAAAAATGTTTGCAGTCAGAAACACGAGTGCATAAACAAATACACAAAAGAGTTAAACTAAAAGAATACACACACAACAAGAGACCGCAGACAATTGGAACCGGGTATAACAACGAAAAATAATAGGTGCAATAGAGTTCGTGCATACACAAATAACACCACTACAAGGCTTCCATTGATAAATGAAACTATAAAACACAATATTGAGAACAGCAATCATAAAAAGCATGATAGGAATACCGGATACCAAATTGTACCAAATAAGCAAATAGATAAGAAAAAGCATCAACCTGTTCTGGATCCGAGTACAGGACAAACCCAAGTGCTAGAACAGCAGTCCGCCTGACGTCATTGTTCACATCTGATACAGCAAAATGCAGCAGCTGACGGATCGCCTTGTTGTTTGCTGTTCCACTGTATGCTAATGCCAATGCATACATGCCACCGTAACGTAGAATGGGATCTTGATCCCGAGTCATCTGCTCAATTAGTGTATCTGCTTCTTCTTCTCTTCCATAGACTGTGAGGGCTATCCCCAATGCCAGACCCCTGCAACAAGGAAATAGACAAATAAATCATAAGGAAGAACTTCATCGTGGATTTGTGTCCAGTAACTGGATTCATCTAACTTCCATCCCAAGAACATGAAGACACGCCAAAATAATCCCACATAACAATAACAATACCCATTTAATCCCCAATCGATGGGGTATGGGAGGGAGGATAAGATAAGTTAGATAACTTGACAATGTATGCCAAGATACTATTTCATTAAACATCATGTAAACGGTTTCCTAGGTCCCTTGGGGCATTTCAAACACAATACGCAAAATATACTTGCTAGGTGAATGCCAAACTAAAGATGCTAGACATGGATCTCATTCCCTTATCCAAGTCATCGTAATGTATCAAATAGCAATAGATAACATTATTCCAACAGTTAGACCAGTTTATACATGTATGATAAAGGAAGAACGTAGTTAAACCTCAGCGTTACACGAAAGTCATTTTTACCTGATGATTTTCTCATGTTGCGTCTCATGTGCATAAGTAAGCATTTCGGCTGCCTTCTCACTTGCAGTTCCAACCATCAGTAAGCCCATACTAATACCAGCTGCTTCTCCAGCAACAGCACTGTCTGTGTAAAGCACATTTTTAATGTCGTCATAGACCTCTTCATCAGCAGTTCCAAGAGCTGCCAGGCCAAGACCTAAACATGCACCATGCTGAATAACCTGCACAAACAAAAGTTCCCAAAATGGAATTATTTCACCTCATAACACGTGCAAGAATTATGACTATCTAGTAGGAAGTGTCAAGTGAGGTTTGAAAACATGATATATTGCCTGCTCTCATTAAGTATTAGATGGTTAACCACCAACTCGTAAAAGCTTGAGCTGCTAGAGAGGGGCAACTTATCAACAACAGAAATTATCATGAAATTAATGGTGTACAAAACGAGCAAACAACTAAACATTGGATTGTGAACAACAAGCACCTCCACATTGGTACTGCGTAGACTATCCCGAAGGAATTGTTTGATACCCTCGCCGTGGTTGGCATGAATCAAGCCTAGCGCATATAGAGCACCTCCTTCCGAGTATGGACTACCACCGCCACCGGCCCCACTCTGTGGCAAGTATGGGGCCATCAGTGATCTTCCCTGTTGTAGGTGGCCTCTGTGAATAACACCAAGCCCTGCTGTCGCACTGAACTTGGCCCAATTAGTTGCTCTGCTAAGCCAATCCTACAAGTTGTTAGAAATAACGAGGGTCAGAATACATAAATTCTACAGTCATATACAATAAATGATGATGAGAGAACGAAAGGCATAGTAGATTTACCAGATTCTCCCGGAGAAATGTATCCACAGTTGTTCCAGCATGCATAATGGCATTGGCATATATTGTTGCACTGTGGCAGACACTATTTCTCATCTCTACAGACTGTTTTATTGTCTTAAGAATAAGGAGATCCGACCTATGTGCAAAATCATGTTATGGGGTAAGTTTAGCATTAACTAAAGGTTCGCTCACTGGGCAGCAGGTAAAAGGGCAAGCAATGCCAAAATAGGCAGCACATCTCTACTCAATTTATACAATGTTGACATACACATGTTAACTATTTGAACAGTAAACACCAAGCAGGGTAGCAGTTAGCATTTTGTTTAATTAAATGGACTTCCTACAAAAGGAAGTTGAGCAAACCATAAGAAATAAAGTAAGCCATAAATATGTTTCTTACTTGTTATGACTATATAAAAACTGCAAAGTCAACTGTATTGAAGTCTCTCCAGACAAAATTCCTTTGATTTTCGCCAACCTCTCAGCATAAGTTGCTTCATTTGGATCTGCTGCTTGCACAATTTGGTTCACAGTCTGAGCTCCATCTGCCATTTGAACATCCTCAGATGCAGTAGCATTTCCATCTTGACCAGACTCTGATGCAGCAGCTGCTTGCTGCGGAGGTTTGGATGGATGAGATTCGAGACCAGAAAGCAGATTTTTCACATTCAGTAGAAAAGCTTGGTGCTCATTCTCTACAAGGTCAAAAGCTATTTGAAATGCGAGTAGAGCATCATCCTTATTTTCTGATCCTAGAAGCTTTTTCAAGATGCTGGCAACACCTTCTGGTTCATCCAGCAACATGAGGCACTGACAAATGCTCAAATAATCGGGAGATGGCAACTTTTGGTATACTTTAACAAGAAGACGAAGCACCTGTACATGATCAGCAGAGGGTACTGATTAGTTCAATAATAGGCAATCTCTTTCCTTCAAAATATACTTCTGCTTGAAATCCATCAAACAACAGGAAAAAGAGGGATATCAACGGTTCTTTGTTTACTATTTGGTAGCAATAGAACTATAGAGAACAGAATCATAAGAGAACACAGTACCTACATTAAAAGGACACGAATAGTAACAGATACCAATAAGGAAAGCTAAATCAAGACAACACCTCCGTTCTAGATCAAAAATTAAATCAAGTAGCAGAAACCATTAAATATACAGAAACAGCCCCGCAATCACTGTGACAAATTTGTAATAAACTTGGAGGTTTACATTCCTGTGCAGCTAACAGTAGATTTAGGCACGGCTAAGGGAGTGACAAATATGCGTATTCTTTTATCAGTTTTTCTTATTTAATCCGAAATTTGAGTTAATATCACACAGTGATAAATGTATTATATACATGAGTACTGACTGAAGTAAGGTATTAATATTGACGAATGACGAGCTTATTATATACATGTGTACTGAGTGGAGGCAAAAAAAAAAAAAAAATCACGAAAAAAATATGATGCAGATAGGTAACACCCAAAATCACTTTGAAAAGAAGAAAAAAAAATTGTAAACCCACAACTCGAAGGTCCCTATAGTGTCTGAAAAATCCAAACTAAGTAGGTTGAAAAGGATTTGTTTTCTTTTCGGAAGCTAGGACTCGTCGCAAATAACTATGGAAACGGAAGAAGTCCACTGAAATTCTAGACACTTGTCTGATTTCTCTTTCACTCTGACTTCCATTTTTTCTTTCCAATGCTAGCCAGTGTGGTTATAAACCTAAACTGGACAAGAATGATTTTGATCATACCTCACGGCGATATTCTCTAAGGTTGACATAAGAATGAGAGATATTGATGCAATATGATAAGGTTGCATGAATATTGTCACTCCTCGTAATTGCTTCCTCAAGCTTATCCAATCTTCGGCATTCAATTGCCATTCCAATTGCTTGTTGATACCTTCCATCCAGGATACACCTATAAACAGCAATGGAGAGACATCAGGAGAATTCTACCACTACACTGAAGAGAAGAAGAAATTTACATACTTGTCCAACATTCTCTCGACAATTGCCTCCAACCGAGGGTCCATTTTCGCGGCTTCATCATTTTTCTCTGCAGCCTTCGACTTGAGACTGGCATATTCATCAATCGCTTTGGCTGAGAAAAAGAACATGACCATCAGCGATAACTCGAATGTGTTATTCTATCGTACCACAACTTAGCACTAACTACAAAATTTTTGAAGCAGAAGGGCAATCAATGTGGAGTAATAAGCAGATCTTCAAACCTTAATGCAAACCTAGAAACTTTCATGTAGAAAAAGAATGAATGCAAGAAGGAAATTCTTACCAAGAAGGGTATGAACATAATCTGAATCCTCAGAAACATCAAAAAGAGGACCAGCTCCAAGAGCATATGACAAGGAGTCATTGAGTTCAACCAAGTAATAAAAAACCTGTCAAGAAACAAGAAAAACAAAAAAATAAGAACATATAACCGAAATCCAATGGGCATAGAAACCAAAATTGCAGATACCTATATCCATCAATTGAGTAAAGAAAGTAATCACAAACTAAGAGAGACAATAGTGACCAAACAAACAAAGAGGCGGCACAAAAAAAACTATCAGGCAATGACCTTTGAAACAAGCAATGCAGCAAGTTGTCGTTGGTCAAACTCCTCGTCTTCATACAAGCTCTCTCTGCATGAAAAATCAACAGAAACATTTATTATCTCCAAAGAGCTAGTAGAAATCTCAAATTGAAAATCAATTCCATTTCTAATAATGACCATCGAGAGTTCAGCGATATCACAGTTGGATGGAAAACAAATGGCAACCATTTGTTTATCCAATCTTACCTTTTTATAAGCCATTAACTTATCAAATCTACAACTAATAGAAAAGCATATAAGGATGACAAGCTGGTTATAATAGTAAGTAGAAGGTAAGATCACCAAAGGATCAAGGCTTTCAGGAAGTAATATCATAAGAAAAAGATCTCATACAGTCACGACTCACACATAAGATATACAGCAATGAACTTGAACTCAACCTTTAACCTTAATGGGAGAACAAAGTGCAGCAAAAGTCATTAACTATGAGGAAAGCTTCACAATAAGAGACCACATAAGAAATTATCAGCACTATTGCAATATTTGTAACATACTACAGGGATTTACAAACCGGACACTTGAAATTAGGATAGGATAACTGAAACAAGGCAAAATAGAATGTAACGATGATGAAAGCATGAGTTACATGACATTGTGGAAAAAAGAGTCGGTTCGGAACCTTTGCCCATCATTAGATTCATTACTATCTTTTTACCACAAAGTGAGCTTTTATTACCGAAAACGAACACATGCATGAAATATTTATTGCGCCTTTTCATCTCATCTTATGAAATATTTGTTGTGGTTGTCCTATTGTTTAGCTAGTTGGCTTCTTAGACCCATTGCTGCGTCCCCTTAGAGTCACCACATCAACTTCACGAGATTAATCCTTCCGCATATTGTTCACAACCAATATATTCTTTAAATGAAAAATCCTTCCATTTAAAGAAGCCACTTTCTACAGACCTTTCCATAACATAAGGGAAGCACAAAGATCTTTCTTCACATGTTTAAGCACTCACCCTTTCCATTAGTAAGGTTGTCAAAAGGCTTCCCTTTTGTTCCTTTATTACTAAAGAACACATGACCATAGACTACATCGTACATGTCTCAAGGAAATTCCCACGAATAACAAGGTCCACCTCAAAAGATCTATTGTCTACCACCATATAAAGAAAAATAATAGGAAGCTAGGACCCATGGAGTGCAGAATGCAAACGCCTCCATCTAGAAAGATTTCATTGACAACCATCAGTACCAAAAAACCTACTCTAACAGCACTTTATTTCTTCTACAGACAAGGACTTTTGGGAGCACTAGATCATACTTGATGGCTTCAATGATGAGGCTTCTAGAAAAGGCAGAGTTCATCCTACAGTTCTCTCCCTCTTTAAATAATAATAAAAAAAACCAAGTTGCATCTCCTCCCAAGTCCTTCGCAACTTGATTCCCAACAAAGGGACCTCTTCACATGTTCAATGTCATTTAAAACTTTAACTTGCATTCCGCGTATACCTATAATTCTACCCCTCCAAGACCATGAAATCCCTTTAGTTCAGGTTTTAACAGATCAATGGTTAAAAACCTACAAAGGTGCAACCTAACCATATGCAAAATAACAAAGTGGCAGACAACTAAACTAAGTCGCACACGCGCATTATGTGACTTAGCGACTAACAATTAAAGATACTTTACCAGTGTCCATAGCAAGGTTTAAAAATTAACAATGCCCAGTTGGGACTTCGGATATAGGCTTTGCAACCCTAGGTTCTGCACGGTACAGAGTATATAGATTGTAGATTGACAAAAACTAAGCTAACACACACACACACACACAGTTTTGAACTTAAAAATTGACCTTCTAGATTCCATTGAATTCTTTTTTTTTATAACTCTAACGTCCAAACCAGCTTAAGTGCATCCTGACTAATAATGGAGAACCAACCCCATCGTTCACTAGCAGCCACTAGCGGGCGCCCAATTAAAGCCTGAGCAAAGACCCGTATGAACTGTCTCCAAAGACTTATAGCAAGGTTTCGAACCTGAGAACTTATAGGAGGACAGTCCCATTAAATTCATCAACATACCTTGCCCAATTCTACCAATTTCTTAACTTTCCTTCTTTACAAAACCCAACAATAACACAAATTGTAAAGGAATAAAGAAAAATTTACGAACAAACCAACGAACCGAGAGGGAATTGGAAGGAATAATTACATGATGGGAACGCTAGTAGAGATCTCGGGCCAGAAGTAGTCAACGAAGTTGTTGAGATTATTCAAAGCGTGAAGCTTCAGTAAAGGGTTACTCTCGTTCAGCATCGCCAAAAGCCCTCCAGCCGAGCTCACCATCGCCGCCTTCGCCGCCATGGTCCTACCTCCACCACCAGAGTAAGATTTGAATAAATAGATAAGGTTATTGATTTAGGTTTACGTTCGGGTTTCGATCTGTGATAATGCAGGCGTAGGGTTAGGTTTTGAAGGAAAAGAAACCCTAGGAAATCGGGAAGACGAGGGACTTCTGAAAACTAGAGAGAGAGAGAGAGAGAGAGGAGTGTTGTGTTTGTATTGGGGGCTTTTCTTGTGGAGATGGCAAACTAAGTTCAGATTAGCGTCGGATAACCCTCAACTTTGGATTATTCACTTTTTAGGTGTTGTAAGTTCAGAAAATCACAAATTGCACCCCGTTATATTAAAATGAGGACTTAGAATAAGGTCGGGCCTGGGCAAAGCCCAATTGAAGCTGTGTTGTGATGTTTCGGTTTCAGCCCAAAGTATGTTTGTGAACCTTAGTTTTGGGTTGGTCCAGGAAAACATATGCTAGTGGAGATTTGTGAAATGTGCATGCATGCATTACCGGGGTTAAAAAAATAAATAAATGATTTTCGCACTCTCCTTTTATTTATGTTCACTCTTTTTCTTATCATTTTTCATTTGAAATTCTGAATTTTTCGTTTTTAGTGACGGTGCTAAAAGTCTTTTTTTTTGGTTTTGTCCTTATTAAAAAAAAATATTGCCATTGCTAGTTTTGTGTTAAACTTTTGGTGATTATTGGTCCGTCTCGAGGAGAAGAATCGAATTTTTCGGTTTGGGTTTTGAGTGAGGGTTTTGGGGGTAATGAGTAGAGAGAGATAGAAAGAAAATTTTATTGAGAACCGTGCAATGTGGGTCTCAAGACCCTAACCGAACAAGGTGGAAAAAATTCAAAAATACGAATTTTACCTAATTATTTTGGGAAAGGACCAACTTTTAGCACTTTTAGGTTTTAGGTGATAGTGTGATACCAATGTAAACTTTCAATAACGAATGCTGAAGCGGATGGTTCGGTTTACCTCTCGTGATGATTAACTGAACTGGATCTTTTGGTGGATGAAATACGTACTTCGTGCGCCTATCTTCAAACTTCAAACTGTAACAAACTCTTAGTGATACTGTGAGGTTCGAGTATCTCCCTCAAGTCCACAGTGCAAAAGCTTCGAATCGCTCTATAATGTAGAGATAGAAAACTAGGGAGAGAGGTTACTTAAATTCAAAGATTGATATTCTTGTGTCAAATTATTATGAATATTCTACTGTAATTATATAGAGGAAGCATCATTGATGCTTTAGTAGTCCTAAATCCTAATTCCTAAGAGAATAGGATTATTTCAACCTCCTCAATCTTATCTCCACCTAAAAGTGCTAAAAGTTGGTTCTTTCTCCGAAAAATTGGGTAAAAGTCATAATTTTTTATTTTTCTGATTCCTCTCGTCAAGACAGACAAATAACCAACAAAAGTTTAACGCAAAACTAGCAAACCCAATTTTATTTTGAATAAGGACAAAACCGAAAACTGGCTTTTGGCAAGGTCATTAAAAATGGGAAATTCAATTACTTCTACATAAACTTTAACATGTTTCCTAAAGAAAAACACTTAGTACTATATTTCAAGTTTTCAATGTACGTATTAGTGTGGTATTAGTGGATTTTTGGTCCATGAAAAAATATGCTAGTAGAGATTTTGTGAGATGTGAAAGCATATATTACTGGGATAAAAAGTGCATATATTAAGAGTGTGATCAATATTCGTTTTAGTGACACTGAATCATTCAACCCATGCAATTGGACAAGCTAAATCATAAGACTCGGTTTGATATGGTTTTATGTTTACGATTTCAAAATAATTGGGCTATTGTAAGAAAGATTTGATTTGATTTGATTAACATGCAATCATGTTGTCATTTAAGCCAATAGGAGCATGTCAATAAAACAGCCATACTAATAGGACAAGGGTATATATACAACCATCATATTGTATTTTAATATCATCCGCTAAAAAGGAAATACATGAAGAAAAAAAGAAAAAGAAAGGAGAACTAGTAGAAAAGGACATGAAATTGTCTGAAGTAAACTATAGTATGGTCAGATAAAAAATATAAAAAAAAAACCCTATGGAGTATGGAGCATAATTCATTCTATATAGGAGTACAGTTAATCCCAAATATGGCCAAATTCATTAAAAATCCAAAAATGGCTTTCAAGATACCGATGTCAGTTTAATCAAATACAGGCTTTTGTTCCACTAACTTGGCTTTTCGACTTTTTAGTTTTTTGGGCTTTTTTTTAATTGATAGTACATGTGAGGAGAATGACATGCCTCGAAAGTCATGAAAAAGCCACACAAAAAAAAAAAAACCAAGTCAGTGGAAGGATGTCATATAGTCCCCCTCTCTATCTACTCCCAATCAAAACATTCAACACTTTTCCATGGCCCCATCAAAAGTCACAACAAAATGTTTTCTATATTTTTCCCTTACCCATAAGAGAAGCTTAACAGTTCTAATATGCCATATCCTTAATTTCATAAGTTCTAGCTTCTTCAGAGAAGAAAGTGAAGAAAAGTAATGGGGACTGATCACAAGAAGGTGTTCAGTATTGCAGAAGTATCTTCCCACAACAATCCTAAAGACTGTTGGGTAATTGTCAATGCCAAGGTAATTGAAAAATGCTCTTAAACTTGTTTTTGAAGCTTAGATTAGCCCTTTTTTTTGTTTTGAACCATATGAGACTTAAGTACTCTCCCGGTATAAGTGTTCAGAAAATTGATCCTGAAACAAGAAACTGGGAGAAAATATGTTAATTTTGATTGGTTTGTAAGTTGGTAGCTTGAATCTTCATAAACTGTTTCAACTGTGTCTTCATCTGTTGTGGTGTTTCAACTGTGTTTCAACTATGTCTGGACAAGATTATGAGCCTATGAGCCTTGATGTGAGACATATTGATGTAGGACAAGATCCTAAGAATTCTTCTTTGGACTTCGAGTCTTTTATCTTAATTGGAATAATCATATTATTCCCAAACAAAATAACGCGTTTCCAAAGACTAAACTCTTTTCTCACTAATTTTCAAAAAAATTTCAAAAGATGGTATTCGGAGCTCTCATCTCTCCAATCGTGCCTAACATGCAACACAATTAATACCGAATCATATTATTCCCAAACAAAATAACGTTTCCAAAGACGGAAACTCTTTAAGATTTTGTCCTACATCATAAATATAGCCTCGTTTGTCGGACTGAACTAGTGGCATACTTTTAAAAATTGGTCGAGACGGTTCTTATTGGATTTTGGAGGTTTCGGTAGGGATACTCACCGGTATAGCGGTGGGATTGAAAATCGCATACCGTCTCGGCCGGTTCCGAGTACGTATCGGTGTATCGGCCAATTCATGATCCAGTTCGGGCCGAGATGGCAACGGAAAATAGAGTAGTAGCCTTGCTTTTCAATTTTCAGCTTTATTCATGTTGCTAATGATTTTAGAAAATTCACGACTGCGACACGTGGTTCCCGCTACATATCGTTCGATACGTCCACTACCGACAGACTAAAACTGTGACTGCTACGTTTCTTCATACCGCTATTTAAAACTGTGATCAATGGTGAAGTGATATATCATCTCATCGGATAAGTATACAAAATGTATTACTAGATTAAGAAACGAGGGATTAGTAGCGCAACCGGTGAAATAGGATACATCCTGGGTTGGTTCCGATCTGTACTTGTCCACGATTTACTCTCAAGTACTTGTAACCAATCTGTCACTCCATAAGGAGGGGGAATGCAGATGGTTTGCGGCGTCAGGACCGTCGGATGCATTTACAAGGGCTCGGAATTCATCTCAACAAATTTTAGATCCGAGCGGCCTATTACCGAGGTGAAATGCGAGCCGTTGATTGACGAGATCAACGGTCCTGCACACCAGCACCCTCGGTCCCCTCCATTCACTCAACTGGTAAATAGGACTTGATTTATGTTTTGTGGAACCATGTTAAGGAGGAGGAGAAAGGCGGAGAATGATATCTTTACACATCAAGTTTATGTTCTCTCGTTACAGTAGATGCTCGCAGGCATATGATTGTCGTGGAGAGAGGTGCCAACCAAGTTGGGATGTCTCTTTTGCGTAGTGATGCCGTCTTTCCCATGGTTCCTTTAATCTTTTTAATCCGTTTTTTAAAATTAGTAAAATTCTTTTTGCCGTTAAATAAAATAAAAAAATAAAAAAAGATGCTCGCAAAAAATGGGGAATTTGTTAGTGCTATTCAAGTCCTTATCAAATCTTGCTGGTAATAGCAAGGTACCTTAAACTGGTTCTTGGGAGTAGTGCTGCACTGCTGCTACAAACAAGATGTACAGAGTCTAGACACATATGGGATCGGGACTGTTTGATGTAAGTGAGTCCCGCACGATGCACGCAGAACCCACACACATCAAACAGTTTCGGGCACATCTGTGTCTGAGGCATTTTCTGGTTTCTAGTGACGGTTTTACTTATGTGAAGTGCCGTTGTCACCAGTGAGTTGTAGCCTCAGTTGGTATCTCCTGGCTCTCCCCACGTGGGAGACTAGGGATCGAGCCCCATTGGAGGCGTTGGAGTTTCAGGGCTATGGATAGCCCCTGTACTCGTCTGTGGTTGACAATACTAACACCCCGCTAACCCCACTAACATCTCTCCTAAACTATGGCAAAAAAAAAAAAAAAAAGTGCCGTTGTCAGGTTCAGTAAATGTCAAAAACTTTGATGTCTACAGAATTGTCAAGTTTTAGGCGCTGATTGTTGTGGTCCAAGCCCATGTTATCAGAAAATCAGCAATGGAGTGGTCCAGGATCTTAAACTAGAATTGCTAGGGCTCCACAAGTTGTTTCAAAAAAACAGTTTATTTCAACATCAGCTATATCATTTGTTATACAAAAATCTTCTACAAAAGTATGTTGATTGATGAAGTTTTGTGATCTCTTTTGTTGTCGTTTCCTTGTCTACAGATTTATCGGTTTTCAAATTTGTATTATTCACTGCTTAGGACCACGTATTCCACATCAAATTAGAATGTTTCACTGCAAGGGAAGCCAAATTTTGAGCCCCCTAAACGATCGCCTCTCTCGTATGGCTGCTGACCCAACACCAATACACAGGATATGGCCTGGTTTTGTTTGAGCATATTTTTTTTTGAGGAACTTACTTAAGGAAAGAAAAATGATAGAAAAACAAAGAAATAAATTTCCCCCCAAAGGAAAGAGCTAGAATAATAGGATCACATGTCAAAGCTACAAATGTGGTAACAAAACTTCTAAATTAGATGACAGTTTGAGCTTTCTTGCTTTTGAAATTCTTGCTTCCTAAATTTAAGAATTTCCATTTTGATTTGCCAAATTAGGCGTACAATGTGACGAATTTCTTGACAGACCACCCTGGTGGCGAAGAAGTCTTGTTGGCTTGTGCTGGTACAAATTTAACTACTACTTCTATCTTTCTCGTAATCGTTTCAATTTTTACAAACGCTTATCTGAATGGTATTGTTTTTGTTCTGTTTCTCTTGTTTCGGATACAGAGATTATGGAAGAAGTTTTCGAAAATCACGCCTTTTTAATTTTACGTGAAAAACAATGTTCGAAAGTTGAAAAACATGTACCTGGACAAATAACAAGTTTTCGAAAACAAGTTTTTTACTGAAAAAAAACAAAAACAAGTTTTCAAAAACGAAACAGATTAGAAGGATTCCGACAAGCAAATTTTTATGTTGAATTTTTGGGGTATGATTTTGTAGGGAAGGATGCAAGTGAAGAGTTTGAGGATGCTGGTCATGGGAGTTCAGCAAGACTAATGCTAGATGAATTCTATGTTGGAGAGATTGATCAATCATCAACCATGCCCACAAAAAAAGCACATATTGCAACTCCAAAGCAACCTCGCAACAACGAGGAGAAGTCATCGGACAACATCACCAACCTCCTCCGATTCCTCGTACCTTTCGGCGTCTTTGTCGTGGCTATTGTTGGAATTCACTTGTACACCTGAGCAAACCTCTGGTGACTTATATATCTACTGGGTATATGCAGCTGAGATGGTAGCAATGTTCTCCCCCAAAACATGGCTACAGTGCACAAGTCTTCTGCTTCTTTTATGCTATGTTCTTGTGTATTTGTGTAAAATTTTCAGCACAAATGTATTGCGTTTGCCTTTGCTTTGTGATGCTGTTTGAATAAGTGTTGTTTGAGTACTTTTTTATCGTATTGAAGCTTCTTGTCCTATCCCACACCACATGGTTACTCACTAAAGGAAGCACATTCACAAAAATCTTCCACTTGCTCCAAATGTAACGTTTATATGATGTGTGTGTGTGTGAGAGAGAGAGAGAGAGAGAGAGAGAGAGAGAGAGAGAGAGAGAGCATATAACAATTCACGAAGGATATAACACTAAGTCTTCTCAAATATGATAATATTTGGATCGAAACCTAGGCATTTCAAAATCAATTGCCAAATTATGCCCTCATCTTTGAATTTTAAGCTAGATTCTAAGTGTTTCCGCCTGCTCCATAGACGAAACCATACCATTTAACTTATTTGCGAATCAAATCATCTCTACAACATCTAATCCATTGCAAAACAAATAGGATGAGATTTGTTCGTAGATGAGAGCTTTCGTGTATGGGATCTTTTGTCATCCTTAGAGCAAGTCCACCCATGTTCCAAATTCCATGCTAAATTTAAAATTTGGCATCAAGAATGGCAAAACCTTCTCCACCCTTGTGACAACCTCAATGTCAAATTCGGTGTTTAATTTGTCAATGCCAAACTTGCCTAATCATCTAATCTATTTAATTTGCATCAAAAAAATTAAATGAATTTAATTCAATGGTTTGAATTTAAGATTGTGCTAAAATAGCACCAAATCTATGCAGCAATATTGCTATTTTTTTGGCGTTTTGACACTGTACGAAGCCAAAAATCACATAGTCATTTGACAACAACGTATGGAAACATTGGCTTCCATGAGTTCCAAGTTTATGGAAACATTTTGTCACCGACATAGACTTTTAAAAGGCCAAAATTTACCTCCATGGCAGACCCCCCAAAACACTAACATTTTTTAAGTCAATTAAGTTGGAACTCTTGCAAACCCTAGAGCTGAAGAATATACGAATTGTTACCTTCGATCTATTCTTGGAAATCTCCAAATTCTGATTCCAAAGCAAAGAGAGAACCCAGGCGAATAATCAAATTAACGGCCATAATCCGCGGAGGAAGTCTGGTGCCAACTCAGACGTGACAAATGATAAATGTCCAAGGACAAAAAAAGTAAATTTACCGATCGAGGCAATTTGAACAGTGCAAAGGACGAACGAAAACAGTAAAACTCAAGTGACTCTTTATATGTAGTAGATAGATAGATCGATAGAGATGTCCCTGGACCACTAGGAATATGGCATATATGCTGGTCCAAATCACACATAATATGTGCATAGCATGTTACTGGATGAGTTTTTTCAATGGTAGGTCTCAAGAAAGCAACCCAAAGATTCTTGTGTTTCAGGACACATCGTACTAACCAAAAGGTGACTCACCCAACCCTATATTGGCATCGTGAGAGTTCATTCCCTCCTGAAAGTCTTAGAGCCGAAACTTCTTAGGTGCTATTAATTTTATTGGAGGTCAGTTCTTTCAGAATTTTCTTTTCGACTTTAAATTTACCTCGTTAGCGGATGGTAGTAATGGTCTCTCGTGATTAAATCAAGATGCGCTTGAGCTGACCCGGACACTTAGTTATATATTAAAAAAAAACCAATAAAAAGCAACAAATATAGAGTACATTGGTGTCAAATGTTGATAAGATACGTACAAATAATTAAGGAGGTGGACATCTCTTTATCTCTCACTAATCTAATCACGTACGCAGTCTCCAAAACAGATCAACCATCTCCCCTCACCACCACCCACCCCGACTCTTAGAAGTCGAAATCATGGTTAAGGGCCACTAAATATCACAGCCACAAGGTGCTTCGGATCATTCTAATACGAAACATTTGTGTAGAGTTCACATACTTACTCATGGATCTCATGAGAATGTTATAGTATTAGAGTGTCCCGGAGCACAACCGAGTACAGTTCCATATTTGTCTCAATTAGAACAAAGAAATAGTTCTTCGGTTGTTCGGCAAATCCTTTGTGGAGTATTTATTTCGTCTATATCAGCGTTTTCGTTCAATTGTGACCATTGGATCATGTGAAAATCTTGAAAGTAGATTCATTGATCTAATAATGACAAAAAAAAAAAAGGTACACAAAAATGAGTACGGAGGATCGATTTGTCATAGAACACACATTTTGACCTACAATTTCATGGGGGTAATTACTGAGCATTCGCCAAGTACCACATGTTAGCCTCCGTGGTACTCGCAATCATTTACTTAGCAATAAATTATCCACTAGAAACATTATTATTTACTTTTGTTAAGTGATTGAGAGATAATGAGCAACACATAGTGCAGTGACAATCTTTTATTTGCAAGAAGCGTCACATGGCAATGCAATATTCCGAAATTACCCAACTTCACAAGCAATTGGCGCTGAGTTTCAAGAAATGTTTCATTTATGCAGATACGTGAATATAATTCTATTGATATATCAGGTGGCCTAACAATTTGTGGCACTGATTCCAATTGTTTTTTTTGTTTTTTTGACGATAACGGTGTTCGGACTAGCTTACGTGCACCTCAACTTATCACCTCTCCAATTTGGTCAAGGACAAGCTATAGAAAATTCACGATAAATTACTTTCCTATGACTTGATCCCAAGAATCGAACGATTATTTACTAGCACGGAGACGGGGGCCCTGCTGTGCGGGTGCCGCATGGCACAGTGCCATGCGGCCATCCGACCGTCCATTGCGAAAATGTACGGCTCGGATTTAATCAAGCAATGGATGGCTTAGATTTGCATTGAGTTCGGATTAAATCCGAGCCGTGCATTTTCGCAATGGACTGCTCGGATGGCCGCATGGCACGGTGCCATGCGGCACCTGCACAGCAGGCCCCCCAAATTCTTACTCTTACTAGCACACGGTTTCGAAATTCTAACTTTAGAATTTGGGAAATAATTTTCACTTTGTGAGACAAGGAACTGTAAATATAGTTAAAAGTACACCGCAATTTCAACATTCGCCAGGCACTTTCGTCGAACAGGTTTTTTACATGGCAATGCAAGACGGTCAAAAGGTAAACTCAAAGTGGGGGACAATAAATTCCTATTGGCAAGAAATTAATCAATAAGCCATGTTTTTTGAATGTAGAAAAAGGTCATTGGAACTTTGAGATTCCTCAATTTCGTCTAAAACCCACTTGGATTGGTCCCACCATCTCTCTAAACACCATCCTTTCTTGGCCCCCACTGCCTAATTCTATGCACTTAGTGGTTCATTACTTTTGATATCTCAGTTGTTGGGAAGAATAACTTACGTGCACTTCGATTAATATTGGAGGCGCATCCTATCGCCCATTTGTGGAGATCCCAATTAAAAACGGAGCAAAACTTTTTATGAACAGGCTCCAAAAACAATGATAATGCTTAAAAAATTTTAAACCTAAAACCTTCAGAGAAACGAACCCTGTGTCCTAAGCTTTTGACCACCAAGCGAACCTTTTTGCTCATATTGGTCTGAGAAAACCCAAGAAACACATCTATCACAGCTGCTATGTGAATGGAGTAGTTTTTACTTTTACCTACTACCTACTGTTGCCTTTGTTTTAGAAACTGACAAGTCATGAATTGACTCAAGTCAGTTTTTTGAGTTGATATATTGAAAGAAAATGATTTGTCTTATAAAACATAATAAGTCAGTTTTGAGAATAATTCATTATTATGGAACAGATTCTACTTCTCTTTATTTTCTGGTGAGAAATGAAAATATTTATTTCATTAAGGTGGAGATATCAATTTCCATGAAAAAGAAAAAGGTAAAATAATCCATAATATCGTCGTAATAATACGAGACATTGTAAATAAACTATAGTAGTAAAATACTGTCTTTATAAATAAACTTGTTCACCTACAAATTACTGTCTTGCTTTGCATAGTGATCATGTTCAGATCAATTGCTCTAACATGAGACCAAAGGTTTCAACATGTTCATTAAACATAGGAAGCGGGAACAGTGCAGCGCATTTGTTGCACTGCAGGTCCCCGGGTCCTAAAACATTTAGTACTTGCAACTTCTAAGCATTTTTACTCCCACAAGAAGTCCACAGCTAACAAGCCTGGAATTCCCATATTACCATTTTTCTCCAAGTTGCATCATCCAAATCTACCAAAAAGAAGGCAAATCAAAATTTTTCTTGAAATCTTCAATCTGTCCAAAACGGCAAAACCATTCCAAAATCTTCCCCATTTCAAGCATTTCTTATGCCTGACAAGCTTGCAGTTGTCCTATTCAAAAGGGTAGCTCCACAGATTTAAAATAGTGTTTAACCAGACAAGATAATGGTGTAGACAAGATTCTTCAGTACCTCAACCAACAAAGCAAACCCCACCACCACCATTACCACTACCACCAGTGACATCACCAACCATTCTCATAAGAGGCTAAAAGAGTAGGTCCATGAACAGTAACAGCCTCATCTCAATTGGTGGGCCAGTACCATCTTGTGGTTATGTTTTGCAGCTTAAGTTTATTAGTATAAAAATTAATTCTGCTAAAAAAGGATGAAGCTAAAACCATCAAAATGTGCTTCAAATCATTACCCTTTTTTCGTTTCCTTTAAGTTGTTCTGCCTCCATCTACTTCTGCTTCCATCTAGTTTTGCCTCCACGGAGGCCTAACCATTGGGTACTCCTCTGACATTGCCTACGGCCCAGTTTTCCAAAAGATTTTAGCACCCAGTTGCTAAAATCACCATATTTCAAATCTAAAAATGAAGTGGTTTCATGTATCGTTTTTCGATTTTTTTCGCACCAAATTAAAGTACTTGAGGAGTTCTTTAATTTGGTGCGAAAAAATTGAAAAATGATACACGGAACCACTTCATTTTTTTATTTGAAATATGGTGATTTTAGCAACTGGGTGCTAAAATCTTTTGAAAAACTGGGCCTAATTATGTGACATTGCTCACGTGGTATGTTCAATTAGTTATCGCTATACACACTTTGTGAGTTAGCTCTTATCTCTCATGTGACATTGTTCACGTAGTACTTCATGTTCAATTAGTAATCGCAATACACACTTGTGGAGTCGGCTCTTATCTCTCACAATTCAAAGAAGGTGTACTTCAATGAGTTATCACGATATACACTTTCTTAGTCAGTTCTTATCGCTCACGTGATATTGCTTACGTGGTACTTTCTGTTCAATTAGTTCTCGCAATACACACTGTGTGTGTCAACTCTTATCTCTCACAACTCAACGAAGGCGTTCAATGAGTCATGGCCATACACAGTTTGTGAGTCACCTCTTCCCTCTCACAACTCAACAAAGGTGTGCGTTGATGTCTTCTCTCTCACAACTCGACAAAGGTGCATTGATGTTCTACCAGCAAAATTGGTCGTCACATGATATGTTGAAACTACCATTTGAAAAAGCCACATGTTATCCAAAAGTGTGTGAATCATTTACTCTTCCAAAAATAACAGCAAACAAGCTAGCACATATATGTGCTAAGGCCGTAAGGCCTGTTGGAACACCTTGTTCCAATTCCTGACTTAAATTCAAAACTGACTTAGTGCTTTACAATACAGGTCATTCTCTGACAATAAATCGACTTAAAAACTTATTTAAGCCAATTCTTGACTTAACAACCAAGAATAAGGTAAATCGGTTGACTTCCACTTTCGTGTTCACTTTCTGTTTTCTCTTTAATAAGCAATTAAGTAATCAAACAAAACAGCCCTAATAACTCACCTTATAACTGCAAGCGTGCAACAATCAAAGTTGATTGCCTCGCATGAAGATGAACAGGCCAAAGATAAACTGAGAATCCTATAAAGAAGATGAGGTTGAGAGGGGACAAAGACAAAACAAGTGGGGGTAAATGGGTCATGTTTATTCCAAAGAGTTCCATCAGTACAGGTATAGACATCAAAGGGGAGGACAAAACAGGAAACAGGTAAGAAACAAAAAAAAACCTAAGTAAATCTCTGTACCACCAAGACTGGGCCTGACCTAATTCAATGAACCCTAACAATAAAACCCATTTTCCCCTCCCCATCTGGTCAGATGATCTGTTAGACAAAGAACCCTTGTCCTATTTGTTGTGTTAATCACAAGCTTTGTTATTTCACAGATCATTAGGCTACACTGAGACAGCCCTACTTTCTTTACAAGTAAAGAAAAGTGATGGGAAATGGAAAATACCACCATCACCGCAGAAACTACACCGATTCCAGTAACCAAGAATTCGGAACACCTAAGGATTCAGCTTTGCCCATTCGAACCGCCCGGGGAGTGGCTTATCATTCACGGGATCAAAGTTGTACCTGAGAAAGAAATCCATTTGGGAGAAATAAAACACATGGATTGCAAAACATGTGAAATCAACAAAAGTTACCAACATCATATAGACTCCCCTATTTTCCTTGCAATACACTTGTCCAACGGATAGAAAATAGGTACGGGTGCAGATATGTATCTGACACCAGCACCCAATTTAGAAACTTGGATTCGCGTTAGCTACAAAAGATACATTTTATAGCCTTCCCCACAAATCAAAGATAGAAATTTCATACTTCTTCCCTCTACCATTTGGATTCAAGTTTATTTTTTATTAATTTAACACATTATCTACCAACCTGATACATTCTACGATACTAACAAGTGTTCAGGACTGTCCCATACCCATATCCAACATTTGGACATAGATCCCATTTTCCAACAACAATTAAGTTTAGAAATGCCCGACACTTGGAATACAACACACGTACCTGAATCCATGTAACGTAGAAGGAAACATTAAAGAGAGAACAAAAACGTACTTGTCGATAAACTGCTTTTGTTGCTGTTCTTCTGCACCAGAGAAGAAATCGTCCATGTCATGGGCCGTCAGGATGGGGCTTGGCATGGAATTCTGCACTCCCCCGTTGGCCTCAGTTGAGCAGGTAGGCCTAGTGGTAGAACCAGGGGTTCTGATGCTCTCTGGATCTCTTATCAAACTGCATGGTGTGCTCTCCCTAGTGCTCCTGACACAGATAAGATGCATTTCTCTTTACAAAGAGATAAGAGTCACAAGCCATGCAAGGTAAAACAATATAAACATACAGGCCGTGTGTTTGTCGGGACGAAAAGTCGATGAATATATAATCTCACTGGATATACAGCTCCACAAGATTAAAACTGATCGGATATATTATGTTCAATACGGGTCGTAAGTATTTTAACATAGCACCAACTACTTGGCCACCTTAGATATATAGTCCAATCTGACACAAATGTTAATGAAAACTTTTTTTTTTGGCTAAACCTTATGCAACAAAAAAAAAATCTTGTGGAGATATTCATGGCCATTGGTAGCCTGTCAGTGTACTTAAAGGTGAAAGTTTTTTCACTTTCACAGTTTATAGTTATGCCATCAGAAGCGTCATCTTTCCATCTCTGATCCACTGGTACAATTGCATCTAAGAGAGTCCCCACATATACAAGATAAAAGGAAGAATGGGGTCCTACCAATTATTTAGATGTTTTGTAATTTAAGACACCAATAAACCAAATGCGTTGAACAATGGTAAAGATATGAGAAGCCTTTCTCAAACTACAAAATGATTTAATCACCAAGATTCCACAAATAATGCTGGAAATGTGATAACGCCGACAAATACATATCAAGAATAAGGTTCTATCGCTTAGGTAGGGAGGGTTACCCAGATTACCCAGTTGATCAGGGGTCGCTACGCTGGTTCAATCCAACCCGCCCTTTTGAGTAGGAAAAAAAAAAGATTAAGGTTCTATTTCCTCAAGAAAATAACATCATGCTCCTAGAGAGACTGTAAGTGTGTTCTAGACATAAATTCCAATGCCAACTAATAAAACCAATGATGTACAAGAATTTGCCTTAAAAAACCAGTATAATATAAGAAATTAAGAAACCTGAAATAACTGCTTCAAACAGTTCAGAAATAGCTGAAACTGATTCTGTGAAAAAGCACATTGATAAGGGATTCTGAATTGTCACTGTAATGTACTAAATGATTTTCCAAAAAAAAGAAAGCCTTTAATATATAGGTAATCCTTTGAAGTAGTAAATGACAATGACTAGCCAATAGAAGTCCAGTTTGGTGAGGGAATTATACATCTTTATGAAGTTCTCAGAACTACAAAAAAATTGCTAGGCGATAGTCGGGCAAAAAAGGGCCGCCTAGTGCGCAGCCGATTTTTAGAACACCACTGAAGAAAGACTATTAGCTCATGGCATAAATGAAAGAGAAAAAAGAAAAAGTATAGACAATAAGAAAAGAAACAGAATAGATCAACCACAATTCTGACCCGTTTGGTTTGCTCATCTAGACATAATTCAACCCCAAATAAGACAATTAAACCAGATAACCAAACATGCCTTGAAACTCACAATCCACACCATAAGGTAAAATGTAAATTTGAAAAACATACACAAGCAGAAACGAAAAAACAAAAAAAGAACTATGGAGTAATGGAATGCTATTTTAAGAGACTAACCCCTAAGAGAAAAAAAGAAGAGTAAAAAGAAAAGAACAAAATGGATTTGTTTTTAAGTAACATGAACAGAGGACATAAATTCAGGCTAAAGAGGAAAATGAAAATAAATAGTAAATAATAAATAAAGTAAAATGAACTCGAGTCCCGCCAACTCCAGGACTTGCGTGGAGGGCCTTTGTCCATCTACTAACTAGGTAGTGATGTGGTGCCGGACTCACCTTTCCAAGCAATAGCTATCTATGGCTCAAACCCTACATTCAACGGCAGGTCGGGAACCCTATTGTCACCCCCAAGGGATTGTTATGCTAGTCGCCTCATCCCACCCTTATTCTAGTTTAAAAAAGAAAAAAAAAAAAACAGTAGAATAGCTGAGCAAATTTATCTCTCTCCTGCATTTTCTGAGCCACCAAAAAATTTGCAGAAGGGTGACCTAATTGAATCGACAATAAAGGAGGAGTCTTTACATCAAACAAACCCACGAAGGTCACCAACACCCAAGATTGGTTTCCTTTTCCTGCATTTTCACAGAGACCAAACAGAAAACGGAAAAACCCCCCCAAATTCAAGATAAAAACCAAAGGGAGGTCTGAAAATGAAATGACCAAAAAAAAAAAAAAACTAGCACTGAAATTTTCCACCGAGTCAGAGAAATTTGCAGGAAAATTATGCATGTAAATTTTCACATTAGTAAAATGAAAAGAAACAGGGAAAAGAAAACCTTTTCTCAACAAACAAACAGGAGAAAGAAAACCCTTTTTACTTTGCCAGAAACCGAAATGGCAAAAACAACTAAAAACCCACTTTCTCAAACCAACAAAATATTCCTCCAAGCCTGAGAATTTTGTAGGAAATTTATGCATGTAAATTTTCTTTCACGAATTTTCTCCGAAGCCAAACAGAACATCAAGAAAACATCTCAAGAAAAAACCCAAATGAATTTTAGTAGTGTTTAAAACAAAAGGGGAAAAAACAAAAGAACGAACCTAGCACAAATTGATACTAAACAAAAGAAGGAACATAGCACAAATTTTTTTTTACCCCAAATTTTCTCCAAAGCACAAATTGATACTTAGATTCTGACCCTTTTTAAAACTTTTCTCATCAAACAAACAGGGCCAAGAACTTTCCGGGGAAACAGAAAAAAAAAAAAGAACAAAAACGAAGAAATAAACAAGTGAACAAGATACCCTTTTAGAAAATTCATGCATGTGAATTTTCATTCACAAATTTTCTCCGAAGCCAAACAAAACATTAAAAGAACCTTTCGTAAACAGAACCCAAATCGATCAGCTGCTGAAAATACAAGAGGGGGAAATTTTATTTTATTTTTTAAAAAAAAGCCTAATTTTTTCAACCCCAAATTTCTCCCAAAAACTAATTATAGATTCTGAACCTTTTCACTTTTTCCCATCAAATAAACAGGGCCAAGAAAACCCTTTTACTGTGAAACAGAGAAAAAAGGAACAAAAACAAATAAAAATAGTAATTAGTTTAGTAAAAGAAAACCCACCTTTCTCTACCTTCAAATTCTAACACATTCTCTCCAAACGAAGCTTCCACACCAACAGCACCACCACCCAGATCACCATTCTTGTTTTCTTGAAAATTCTCTTCCAATTTCTGTATCCCCAAATTACCCCCTTCTCTGTCCAAACAATCCGGCCCCGCACTCAACCTTGATCCTGTTGTTCTCGAATTAGGGCTTAACCCAGAAGTTTGTTTGTGGCTTTGTTGTTTCTGTCGCTTGAAATAATCAATTGGGGGTTTCTCGAGCCTTCTGCTCCTCAGCTGGAGATACGACCCACCGGAGGCGGTGGTGGAAGCCGCCGCAGGTGGTGATGATTTCTGGAGGCGCTGCAAAGCTAGCGTCCTGGCTCGGGTTCGGACGCCTAGAGAGGACTGGGCCACCTCCATTAATGCGACGTCAGCTGCTGTCTTTGCTTTCCTCATGTACTTTCCCATAGAGAGAGGGAGAGAGAGAGAGAGAGGTGAGGTGAGGTGAGGTGGTGAGGTGAGGTGAGGTGAGGTGTGGGTTTCTGTTGATGGTTAGAAAGGGGGAAGGGGAAGGGGAAGGAGCCAGTGGGGGGCGTTTTGCAGTTATTTGGTGAGAGAGAGAGAGAGAGAGAGAGTACACAAGTAGGGTTGGGGTCTCGTGTACTTCCCAATTTCTCACGATATGTTACAGTACATTTTGTTCTGTTTCAAAAATAAGAATCACTCCTAGAGTCCTGGCCTCCTTTGGCAAAAAAAATTAAACCAGATTATTGGTTTTTTGGGATACAAAAAACCAGGGTGCTTTGGGTAAAAAACTTAATCCAAAAAATCAAAGTGTTTTGGGTAATAATCCAATAATCCAGATTATTTGTTTGTCTTTATTCAAATTTTTTTTGCGTTCGTTAGTTTTGCATCAAGATTTTGTGGTTTTTGGATTCCTCTCGACGAGACGAATCTAACAAGTACAAAATCTTGATGCAAAACTAACGAATGCAAAAAAAAATTTGAATAAGGACAAACGAATAATCCAATAATCCATAATCTGGATTATTAGCCAAAGGAGGGAATAATCCAAAAAAGAAAGAAGTGTCCGGACTATAATTTATGCATTATTCTCTTATCTTGTCTAGTGAAATATAGGTCATCTACGTAACGACTACGGAAATACAAGTATTCCCAATGTAAGTTGTTTCAATATTTAAATTAATTAATTTTATTTAAATTAATTCATATGTAATTAAAATGGAAAATTCTAATCTTGATTATCAACATTAAAAGGTCATAAGGGTGATTGTGAGAAATTATTTTTGCGGCTTTTGAAATTCTAACTTTTTAAAATCATATTGGAGTGTCAAACAAAAACTCTATATAAAAAATTCTCTAATTCTCGGATTCTACAAATTTTGAAAAGCTAAGAAGAAGGAAATTTTAAAAATACAAAAGTTGGGTTTCAATAGCTTTAGGAGCTTTTTAGATAAGATTTTAGGTTTTACTAAGTTTTATAAAAGCTAATTAATTAGCTTTTTATAGTAAACAGTACAAGCTTTTTCTGCAACTCAATTATAGTGAGTGTTTACAAAAATTATTTTTGCAGATTTTGAGATTCTAGCTTTTCAAAATTAGTTTAGAGTGTTTTACTAAAAATTTTAGATAACAAATTTTGAAAAGCTAAAAATGGAAAGAAATTTTAAAAATCTCAAAGCTGGGTTTTTGGGTAGCTTATGAAGTTTTTCGAAGCTTATTTCCAACTTTTGCAGTAAACAATACTAACTTAATCATAATTTCACAACTATAGTAAACATGTTTATCTGTTTCTATTAAAATCTTAAAATCTAGAATCTGAAGCTAGAATCTAAAATATTTATCCAGAGCTATCGCGAACACACCCTATAATTTCACGCACGGTATACGAATCTGAGGGTTGTTGTGCAACAAAACAACGTCATTTTGCTCATTTTCTTAGTACACCTCCAAAGCTTCTAAAGGTCCTTTTACAGAATTAATTTTGGGGTTCAATTTTAGGCTCTTTAGGATAGGTATAGTGGGTTTAGGCACTAAAATTTAGACACTCGAGTTAGGCACTTGGGTTTTGGGAGGCACTTTGGGTTTTGGGTTTAGGCACTTTGTAAGGATTTTTTCTTCCTCCAAACAAGGCCCTTGGAAAATATATAGGTGTGCCCAAAAATCAAACAAAACCACATAGACACGGCGCATAACACCTACCGCACAGCACCCCCGGAATACATGTTTAATTTCTTTGACTAAAATCTAAAATTTAGAATCTGGAGCTAGAATATAAAATCTGAATACACAGCAATTGCAAACGCACACCTTCTTCTCCAAAAGGTCATACCTTCTCTCTTTTTTTCTTTTTTTGAAATTTTTGGTGCCATTTTTTAGTTTCTAAGCTTATTAAGTTATTAACTACGTATTTTACTGCTTTTGTTGTGGTGGTTCCATGAATGCAAATGTAGCCGTATCACGTATTTTTTTTATTTTTTATCCAACCAAGTCAATATCATTCAATAAAAGCCCGAGGGCGTTACAGATTTCATCATGAAATACAGGAATGAACCAAAACTTGCAAAATCTAGACAAGGGCACGTACATTAGTACGCTCAAAGGCACCCCTGCCAAAGGCAGACCAACAACAAGTGCTGGGCAAAGAACCCGTCCACGACCTGGAAGTAGAAATCCCAAAGGATAACAGCTCAAAACCTACCACTGAGCACAGGATGAAACCTCAGTGAGAAATACAATCCGGCAGATCGTCGGCCAGCTGCGAAAGCGTACCAGTAGACCGGTAAGCCTTCGCACCCAATGGGTTCTTACCCCGAGGCGAATCCCTGCTAACACTCGGGACTCCGTGCACAAGTTAGCAGTGGCGACAAAGTCGTCATCCCGCACAACCGCGGCGATCACCAAAAGTACTCCCAAGAACAGACCAACAAACTAAAACTAAAAAAGAAAACAAAAGTAGAAAAACAAGTCACAAACTCAAAGCACTGAGTCACCGAGTCAACCCATCTATGAGTCGCACCGAGTCGCATCAAATAGCTTGGAGTTAATGCCAAGTCGCTGCTCCGGGAGAAAACTAGTCTCAAAGACTCCATAGCTGCCGCCTTCGAAATCTGAAGCCATTATTCGCCGGAGGTTGCAAAGTTGCCCTAACATCATTACCACTCCAGATCTGAACCAAGGCGGAGGAAGAATGGGCTGGCGGCGGTGTTAACGGTGGTGGGTAGAAAAGGGCGGCGGAGGGGTAAGGCGCATGCACCGGTGATGACAGAAGGGGCAAGGGAGTGGTATAAATCTGGGCTAATGGTGAGGATAGGGCGGCGAGCGGCGGGGGAGGAAGGGGGAGGTGGGCGGGGCCTCACCCCCCCGTCAAGCAAAACAAACTGGGGAGAAAGAAAACGGCCGGGAAACACAAACTGGGGAAGAAAACAATGGGTTGCGGGAGGTGGGAGTGAGGCGGCGGTGGGTGGAGGTAGGTTAGGGATAAAACCCTAGGAGGCTCTCAATAAGAGAGAGAGGCTCTCAACTAGAGAGAGACTAGCCGTATCACGTTCAATGTAGTTAAATTGCTTATGTTTGTTTAGAAAAGGATAATTATTGAATTTCAAATAAACTTACCATAATACTCTGACAAAAAAAAAAATACCATAATGCTCATTTATCATGAGCATCCAACACTTTATTAATTTTAATTGTAGTTCACAATTTACAATCTATTGAAAGCCCATAATTTAATAGACAATAAGTTAATAATAAATTTAAAATTTTGAGACAGATAATATTGTTCTTAATATCTCAGTTGTTGGTTTCATGGGGTTAGCATCCACCCTGTACTCGAAAGTCGAGACGCCCCCTTTTGGAGCGGGGCAAATGTAGGGAGGATTAACCGCCTCCCTCCGTCGGTGCTATATGGGCAGCATTACTTGCGAAGCGTCTCGTGTCCACCTACCGCTAAGTGTAGTTTTTGCGTTGCCCTATAAGATTAAGTTGCGCTTTCCCCTAACAACAATTGCATTTAGGTCAGTTAGTTAGCACTTGATCCAACAAGTGGTATTAGAGCGAGGTCATAGGTTCGAATGTCAGGCTGGTGCTCAGAGGAGATTGTTGGCTATATGGAGGCTAGCATCCAACCTATACCCGAGATTCTCTGCTGGCGCGCGACAAGCTTAAGGAGGACTAACCGCCTCCACTCGTCAGTTTTGTATAGGTAGCATTGCGAAGCGCCTCATGTCTACCTACAGCTAAGTGTAAGGCTTTGCGCTGCCCTTTAAGATTATGTTACGCCTTCTCTTTACGAGGCAAATATTTTAAGGATACTTATTGTTAGTTAGCACTTGATCCAACAACAACGAAGAAGAAACCTATTAAAAAAAAATAGTCAAAATCTTTGGTTTTATCTTTCAGAGAAAATTAAATAGTCATCATATTTGGAAACCCTACTTAAGTCTCCACTCTAGTGGGTTGGAACACTTATATTCTTATCCCGAAATTGGTTGATCTAATATTTTAATCCATAATTCAGAATATAAGATTCTTAATTCTAAATGAGAACTTGAAATTTAGATCAACCATCTACATGTATCCAATTGAGCTGATTTTTTGAAGATCACCTGAAAATTTCTTTTAAAATTAATGAACGGTTTGGATTATTCGTGTGGAGACCTAAAAGTGGGCCCCGCATACTATTTGTATATTTTTGGTACTCATAGTCGGGTCCATCCTGATTCGGCAACAATAATTAGGGTTGGGATGAAACCGAAGTTAAAAACTAGGACCGGTATCTAAATTTTTTTTATTTTATATTTTTTACGTCCAAAAGAGTTTTTACCTTTGTAATTTGTAAAAAAATAAAATAATGAAAAAAATTGATCATTAATCATCTAATAATAGTATAGAATGACTAAACTATTGCAAATATGGACTCTAGTTCTTAAATCCTACTTAATTTTAGGCACTTGTGCAAAATAAACTTGGAAAGATAAATTTCGCATTCCAATTATAATGCTTACCATTGTATAATGCTCATTTATAATAAGCTTTAGGAATCAAGTTGGCATACTTTTTGGTGCTAAATATACTACTTATACTTCAATGAGTACCCTTAAAATATTTGCCTCGTAATTTTGTTGCAAAATTTATTTTTCACATGTTATTCAACACTTTTACTGATTCTATCTACAATCTAAAAACCCATAATTTAAAGAAATTGGCTAATACTTCCTCCGTCCCAATCTAAAAGGTGGCCACTATCACTTTTCGAAACAATAAAGTCTACTCTCACTCTCTCGCTCATATCTCATTGGTAGGACCTACCTCGGAGTCTCACACGAATAATCAGAGCCGCTCAATTTGTTTAGAATGTTTTTTTACGGTTTCTGAAAAAAATCAGCTCAGTTAAATATCGGTAAAAGCTTGATAAGTTTGTTAAAAGTTTTGGTCCGTTGAATTCAGGAACTGAAACTTGAACGAATCAATCGAGCTTTTATTGGTATTTTACTGAGCTGATTTTTCACAAAGACCCTTAAATAAATATTCTAAACAAATTGAGCGGTTTTAGTCATTTGTGTGAGACCCCGAGATAGGTCACACATAATAGGGTGTGAGCGAGAGGTTGCGAACGTAGCAGCGTTCTTTTCGAAACTCTTTTCAATTATCTTTCAATTTATAATATTTTTTAAGATTTTAAATTTTTTTTGTCTAAATAAAACTAATTAAGATCTATAAAATAAGATCCATATTACATATATAAAATCTTATACAATATATTACAAGATATAAGAGTCTTTTTTTTTTTATCAAGTTAAAATAGTGACACGGAGTATTTTAATTTGTGAGTTTGGAGTAATAAACTTGAAAATTTTCACATAGATAATACAGTACTGTATTTACCGTCAGGGAAGATGAACAAACAAGAAATAATGGAATAGTAACATATCGTATCGCGACAAGGGTAGAAGGCGTAGCCGATTTTTTGAGCAAAATTCACTTTGGTTACTAGTACATGAGTCAGCCAAGTCATTGGATTCCTTCTCTCAGTGGCCACGTGGAAAGTTCTTATTTAATTTTGCATTTTTTTTTGGCCACTTATCCAGGACAAGTAGTACAGTAGTTGATTTTTGCATTTTTTGCCACATTAAAGGACTCATGAAAAGCCCACAAGCAACATCGAGGAATGTAACTCACGCACCACACTCTCACATATCAAGAGCTATTTTTTTTTTTTTTTCTTTCCATAAACAATAGTATGATTTTAACATGTTAGAGCAACTCCAGCCCTGAACATTTTTTTTCCTCGAATTTGTCCAAAAATCTGAGTAAAAGCTCATTTTGATACCATCATCTCCAGCCATACACTCAAATTTCAAGCCATAGCAGTCGTATGCCCCTCACAGCCGACGACGAATGCAAGTACAAGAAGAACAATTGCCTCTTTAGACAAATGCACGACGACGAACGCTACTCAGATCAAACTCAAACAATGGCCTCTTCAGACCCCATTTCACCTCAGGAGGTCGACAGAGAAAGAGAGCTAGAGAACAAGTATAAGAAGAACAAATCGAAGTTGAACCAGAAGAAGGGCATAGAAGATGAAGACGACGACGGCGGCGACTAATTTCCAGCGATGAATGCCACCACAAAGTAGCATTGAAGGTTTGGGTAAAGATTTGGTTCTTCCATATTTGGTAAAAATTTGAGTAAAACTCAATTTGATATAGATTTGGTTCATAAACTGGAGAGGATTTTTGAGTGTTTTTATTCAAATTTCAAATATGGTTTTGAGCTTGAGTAGGGGCTGGATTTGCTCTTTGTAGAATTAGATTACCACGGCAGCCGTATACAAAGCTGTGTTACATGGAAACGGGGACCTTGTAATATGCTCCCTGCAGGGCAAACCTTTATGTCACATCTGGACCGTCCAAAAGTACAGGACCCCCGGGTCCATGTTAAATATGCACATGATAAGTCAGATTATTTTTTCATTCTTTTTTTAAATTGTTTGGCTTGTTATAATTTTTTGAGAATTATTGGCTCGTCTTGACGAGAGGATTTTAGGAAATAAAAAATAATTACCAAACTATTTGGGAAATGATAATGCCAAAATTATTTTTGTTAGTGCCAAAACTGTAATGCACCAAAAGGCTTGTACCTTACACATGGTAGGGATGGCAATTTACCCATATCTAATGGATACCCGCCCCGCCCATATGGAGGCGGGGTTTATCCAAAAAATTCTCCAATAGTAGCGGGTATGGTGGGATTTAAAAAATACTCGCTCAGATATGGAGCGGGTATGGTTTTGTTATCCCCGCCCCCGAATCCCCGTACCCGGTTATATATACTATATAAATTATACATATGCATATAGGTAGAAAGAATCTTGAGTAATATTTACTTATACAAGTAATTACTTGTAGAGCAAATCATGTCAATTACTACCTATTATAAACTACATAATATATTAAGAATATCATTACAGATTCTAGTTCCTAAAATGATGTCCTTGCTATATTTTGTTCTTTCATTTTTATTTTTTAAAATTTATTGGTTTGTCGCTCTATGAAACTTAGAAATTGATGTTTGCTTGGATTGGTTTTTTTATTGGACTACTGTTATTTTTGCTACATTAGTGGTTAAAATAAGATAATTTGAAGTTTTTTACTTTATATTTTTGTTGGTTTGAATTATCGGGCTTGAACTTTGGTTTCATTATTGACTTGTTATATATTTTGGTTTGGATATATATGGGCATATTTGGGGAAACCCCAATATCCAACGGGATGTGGGTTTTGTGCTTTATCTAATATCCCCAGTGGGGATTGGAGCGGAGATGGTAAAAGACTCCCCAATTGGGGATAGGAGATAGAATAGGGTCCCCTATTCATACCCTACCCGTTGCCATCCCTAGCACATGGTACAAGTTTTTAAGCACTACATTTTTTGCACAAACAAAAACGGTTTTGGCACAAACAAAAACAGTTTTGGCATTAACACCACCCAACTATTTTCGTTCAATAAAAAAAAATCTAATAAGTTTGTATATTTTAGATTGTTTTTTGTGTTTTTAGTGAACTTTTTAAATTTTTATAATACTCTTAATTTTTTAAATTTTTTAGACTTCTCTTGGCCCAAATGAACTAATAATTAACAAAAGATCAACGCAAGACTAACAAATGCGGAATTTTTTTGGATAGAATGTGATTTGCATGCATGGAGATAAAAAAGAGTACTCTAAATTAGTAAATTCTCGAGAAATAAAATTGGACACCACTTTTGCTTTTGTATACATTTTAGGAGTCAAATTTAGGGAGCCTACTGTGAATGCCCAAATTAATCTCAGTTGGTTAGAGATGGTCCTAACAATTTAACAATTTCATTTAGGTTATCAATCTGAGTATGTTAAGAAGGAAAAAAATTGGTGCTATTGTTTGACTAGGAACAATGAAAAAAAAGAAAGAATTGTAATAAAAAAATTTGTTTAGCTAATAAATCTGAGTATGTTTAGCTAATAAAAAAATTTGCTTAGCTAAAAATTTGGTTATCAATCTGAGTATGTTTCGATGATATGTACATATAAAAAAAATTGCTTAGCTAATAAAATCGTGATTAGGAGTTTGGCCAATTATGGCAAACAAAAATTGAAGTAGTTAAAATATTTACCACAGTAGCAGTTCGGTTAAATTATGGCAAAAAAAGAAAAAAAATCATTTTTGTTATTTATATAATTATTTAAATGCATGGGCATTGACAAGGGTAAAATAGTCGTTTAATAAGTTTTTACATCATCCACCCTCCTTATCTCTCTTTTTTCATCCCTCATCCAAACCATGGACTATTTAATCCTCCCTTCTTCACTGTGGGCCCACCCTTCTTATTTAATCACCCCGACTATTTTATCACCCCTTAAAATAGTCAGTGTTCACCATTACTTTTGTGTGACTTGATTTTTTGTTTGTAGACTCACCAAAATTTATCGGTTCAGTAGTACTCCCTCTGTTCCAAAATGTTTGTCCTTTGTGGGAGTGCGTGCATTTTGCACGCAAAAAATAACGTGTTTATGATAAATTTTTTTGAAAAAGAATTACACCAATTTTTTCTTCTCAATGAGATGTTTAAATTGGTGTAAAGTTTGTTGACTCCCAAAAGAGAAACAATTTGGAACGGAAGGAGTAATTCTTTTCAGAATTTCGAGAAGGTGATATTATTTCTCCAACAAGTTTATACAGGTCTAATGGGCACAAACAATAAGCACATAAAAAACAAAAAAAACACATTTCAATGCACTTCTTATAAATTGCAATGCATTTACACCTATTTTAATAGTATACTTTTCACACATTTCAATAAGTTCATACAGTATAAGTCACTCTATTGTTCATAGCCTTATATATTATTCGGGATGTATAATAATGCATATGTACGACAGTATGACTTCACTTTACCTTATGTTTGAAAAATACTTGGGTGTCGACTGAGTACCACGTAGCGGTATTCAATGTGCATCTCGATTTTGCAAAAATATTTCGGACGGTTTGAATTTTAGAGAGACATGAGAAAGGGAGGGAGAAATCTGAGCCGTCTAAAACAATTTTAGAAGGTCGAGATGCGCGTTTGAACATCACGTGTGCGGTACGTACCCTATTTATACCCACATACCACAATTCTATCTATTTTTCAGCACATCGAACATGTTGCAGACCAGGGCAGTTAGATCAGTTAGTCGTGTAGCTCCTTGTATAGGGGTGAGGTTCTGGGTTCGACTCCTATGGAGAGGATGTCAACTCTTGTGGTTTACTAACATCTTACAGCTAATTCTACTGACGTATATCGAATGGCAAAAAAAAAAAAAAAAAAAAAACATGTTGCATACCCGCACGTGAATACGTACGTGTTATTTTGAATATTTCACTAATCCCGAGTATAATGTCGAGTGCTAATTAACGTATTTAGGAGTAAAAACTTTAGGAAACCGACAAAAAGAAAACCAAAGACACGATATCCTATATGGAGATTGAGAAAAGTGTAACACATCAAAAGAAACAAAACATATACTTTCGGGTCATTCTATTGTCAGCCTAGTGGACTGACAATAAACTAAGAAAAGAATATTTTGTACATATTTTGGTGTCTTATTTTTATTTTTTTTTATAGACTTTCACATATTTTTATACACTTTTTAAATATTTTGATACATTTTTTAAATATTAACGACAGTTCAATGTTCTGGTTTTTTTAATTTTCCCATACTTTAATGGAGGAACTTGAGTTTATTACTCTTTGGTTTAATTCAACTCCTCAAATTCAGTGCAGATTGTAACCCCTTGTACAAATCATGGAAAGAAGATATTCTTATGCAAATCGAGATACATTTATGAGTCTTGTTAGTGTGTTCAATGGAATCGGAGGAGGTGCTACACAATGTACTGTGCAGTCTTTTTTGGCACTGCGCCGGCATGTTTCCGAGACGTCCACCGCATAGAGCTCGTTGAGTACTGTAAGTGTACCAAAAATTAATTTGATCAGATATCATTAAGTACCTCATCGGAACACAAATAAAATGAAAAAAAATAGGTTCAATGGTTTTCATCTAGTGTTTCAAGTTTTATGTGTTCTGATTTTTTCAAGTTATTTGTGTTCTGATGAGGCACTTAACAAAATCCGATTGATCGAGTTGATTTTTGGTACAAGTGTAGTACTCGACGAGCTCTACGTGATGAACGTCTCCGATTGTCAAAACGATGTCGGCATGGTGCCGGAAGGGGCTGCGCAACACCTCCTTTAGTTCCATGTTCAATGGTCATCGACAATAAGCACATAAAAAACAAAGAAAAATACGCACTTCAATGCACTTTTATACTTTTCAATACATTTACAACTATTTTAACACACTTTTCATACATTTCGACACATTTTTTCAATATATGCATCCAAAGTTGCACGACGTGAGTCGTGAATGTACTATGAAACCCAAATGTATCAGACGACTCTTGATATATTTCTGTTCAAATCTGCATCTAAGGGCTCCTTTGGCAAAAAAGTGTAGAAGTAGTTTTTTGGTTTTTTTGTTGTCTTTATTCAAAAAAAAATTTGTATTTGTTAGTTTCGCGTTAAGTTTTCGTGGTTTATGGATTCGTCTCGACGAGACGAATCCAACCAGTATATAATTATGGTCAAAACTAATTTTTTTTTTTTGAATAAAGTAAAAAATAAACCAGTTTATTGGTTTAATTTTGGCTTTATTAAAAAAAAAATAGTTTCGACCATAATTTTATATGCTTTGGATTCGTCTCATCGAGACCATAAACCACAAAAACTTGACGTGAAACTAATAAATACAATTTTTTTGAATAAAGACAAAACAAAAAAACCAAAAAATCAGTTTTTTCTTTTTTGCCAAAGGAACCCTAAATGTCTGTGTGTTATTTCAATCGATTAACTGATTATATTAAGAACTCCAAAGCGACGACAAAAAAAGAAAAGAAAAAGGAAAACGATGTATATGGATACACCACATGCACACCAAGATGATGTGATAGATGAGGTGAAGTCCAATATGTGATCCGCCTAAAAAATGGGTTTCTTCTCATCTGTCACATCACCTTAGTTGCATTTGGTGTGTATGTGTAGTATACCCATAAGCATTGTTGAAAAAAAAATGTCAAAACCAAATGGAAGGAAAATGACATGGGTACCACTTATGGACACCACATGCATACTAAGGTGATGTGGTAAATAAGGAGAAACTCAATGTGTGGCTCGCCTAACAAATGGACTTCTTCTTACACGCCACATCATCTTTGTGTGCATTTAGTGTGAATATGTGGTGTACCTATAACATTGTTGATGGAAGTGTGAAATTTTCTTCTTCTTTTTTTTTTTTTTTTTTTTTCCCAACAGAGAAAGGTTAACTCAATATATACATTTGTCGATGTAACATTTTCATTTTAACCACTGATTAAAATTGCAATACCTGTCATTTTAAGAGGTCAATCTCATTTTATCAAACAACAAAGGACTAACGTAACAATGATCAATTTATCCGCACCTCGATTAATTTCCCTACCAAGTTCAGTCAATGGTAGAATATCCTCGTTGGAACTAGAGGATTTAAAAGAAATTATGTTATCACATCCTTAGCTCAAGGATTGAACCCTGATCAATTGCGCCACGTTAGAACTCACAAACCAATCATGATCAATTTATCTGCACCTCAATTAATTTCCCTACCAAGTTCAGTCAATGGTAGAATATCCTCGTTGAGACTAGAGGATTTAAAAGAAATTATGTTATCGCATCCTTAGCTCAAGGATTGAACCCTAATCAATTGCGCCGTGTTAGAACTCACAAACCAATCATGATCAATTTATCCGCACCTCGATTAATTTCCCTACCAAGTTCAGTCAATGGTAGAATATCCTCGTTGAGACTAGAGGATTTAAAAGAAATTATGTTATCGCATCCTTAGCTTAAGGATTGAACCCTGATCAATTGCGCCGTGTTAGAACTCACAAACCAATCACGATCAATTTATCCGCACCTCGATTAATTTCCCTACCAAGTTCAGTCAATGGTAGAATATCCTCGTTGAGACTAGAGGATTTAAAAGAAATTATGTTATCGCATCCTTAGCTCAAGGATTGAACCCTAATCAATTGCACCGTGTTAGAACTCACAAACCAATCAGACTAACATTGGGACCGGGAGTACTTTAGTATTTTATTTTGTAGGTAAAAACAAACATATGATACAACCACACGTGAGGAAGTATATATTTAAGTCTATGTCTTCCCTCATTCCAAAATGCTTATCAGCTATGTAAGAAATTCTCTTCGACACTCTTGAAGAATGTAATTTTTTTTTTTTTTTTTGGTAAGATATGCAAATTTAGAAAAGCTGTCCTTTTATAATTAGTGAATTCTTGATATTCATCTTGATAAAAGAGAAACAAATTTTGGACCGGTTCTAGTCTCCAAGTTCATGACACAGAGGATCCTTCCCCTGTATGTGCAACCTTTGTGTAGGTCCTGCGCACACTCTCGCGCGCATCAAAATCAATTCCAGCAGTCTCTCTTTCTCTCGTTATTTTAAATTTAAAGGTGCTGATTTTGAGGTTTTCTTTTTTTATGCAGACACTCCAATATTTAATAAAGTTACAAAACTACCATTTTTAGGATATAAAAATTTCTAGGCACTCCACCTCCAAATTATTTCCACATTTACTAAAGACACTCCAAATGAAAAAATGAACCAAAACCAAACATAAACAATAAGTTCTAAATATTAACATTAACCTTACATTCCAAATATTAAACATCCACAACATAAACATTAGATTCCAAACATTAAACATGCATCTATGTCAGATTGCTTCACGCCACTTTGCACAAAAAAAAAAAACTATACATTGGTAGAATTCTCTAAAATAAACAGCACACAATTGAAAATGTTGATGCTGCAAAATTTTCATAATGGCTGCGACATAAGATCTTTATATTTTCGTACTAATTATCTACCATTTTCCCCTCAAAATTTTCATAACGGCCGCAAATCTACATTTTAAAACTCATAGTGAGACAAACAAAACACATCACAAAAGTTAGAGAACTCTTGAGAAAAAAAGTAACAGAACTCTCAAGAGATAGACTTTGTATAGACAAAAGGATGGTTCTATAATCATAAGCCGAAGACCACTTGTCCAGGTTGTCCTGGTGCAGAACATGGAGACAATAACATAAAAACTATACCAAAGAAACATTACATATGAAAGTAGGCAATTCAGTGACGTGTATTACAAGGAGTTAAACAACCATTTGGTTTTTTCTGATAACCCAAAAAAAAAAAAAATTGTTTTTTTGGAGTACTTGAATTGAAGTAAAGGAGAAGAGTAAAAGTTTTTTGGAGTGTCTGAAGTAAATCATGGAACTTGCAAAATGGAAATTTTGGAAAACTACTGTAGCTTGGAACCCCTGCATCAAAATTGGGAGTGCGAATATCAATTTCCTATTTTAAAACTGTGTTTTACAAGTTGACTTATATTGGAACTGGCTTATTAAGTAAAAATGAGTTGATGTGTTGTGCGAGAGTGGTCTTCCTCGTAAAACGCAATAAGTCAGCTTTGAATTTAAGCATGTTTTGTGGAACAACAAAAATGTTTATAATCTATGTCTTATATATCCAATTTTGAAAAAAAAAATTAAAATTTTAAAACCTATTTAATTAGATCTATCAAGTAAGACCTGTATGAATATGAAATTATGCAGAAGAAAGAGAGAGTTGGGGATCTTGATGTGCGTGTGTAAAAAGGACTTTGTCAAGTAAAAATATATGAGCAATCGGAATAAAAGTGAAAGCCAAGAGTTTCTCTCTCTAGAGAAAAAATATGAGAATAAATTCTTTCCACTGGCAGTGGAAACGATGGGTTTTCCACCGCCGCCCATTATGGATCCCACCGTGCGTTTATTGTTTATAATTCAAACCGTTCATTTTGTGAGGCCCACAGTGTAGTATGTTTACACCAAAAAAAAAAAAAACTTGATTGGATATGAAGAGATCTATCATAAGTTGAATTTTAGTTAATAAAATGGATGGTCTAATCCTGTCAAGTTAAAATCAAAATGTAATATTTTGATACACCTATTGATGTCCAGTGAAGCTAATTTTTGGAATGAGAATACTACTCTGCCGACCCTACAAGATGAACGATTCAGATCACTTATTAACGCATTGTGGGGCCTAATATGATGGTGGTAGAAAACCTATGGTTTTCACCACCGGCGGAAGGAATTTAATCTTAAAAAATATATTCCCTCCCCCATAGGGTTTCTACTAACCTGTGACTAGGGCTGCAAATGAGCCGAGCTGTTCACGAGCTCGGCTCGGCTCGGCTCGGTAACGGCTCGGTTCGACTCGGCTCGAAGTCTTAATGAACGAGCTCGAGCTACGTTTTATGGCTCGTTTAATAAACGAGCCGAGCTCGAAAGCGAGTCGAAAGTTTCGGGCTCGAACCGGCTCCCGAGCCAGGGTATATATATGTAATTCTAGGGCTTCTAAACTTCTATAGTACTCCTGTTGTTTTTTTTCCGTTCTTTTCAAGAGATAGAAAGAAACGGTCTGGCCTCCCAACCTTCCATGGTTCCGCCGCCGACCCCAAATCTAGCCGATCGTCTCCAGCCATCTCCGGTCACCTCCGATCGAGCAGCAGAGAGGGTTGTCTATCTTCTTCATTATCTGGTAAGTACGGGAGCGACCCATTCCTTTCTTAAGTCGAGAGACCTTACGAACACCTGCAAAATGTGGGTATATACGTATATAATACTCTGTATCTGTACGCTTATTGAAACCCAAATTCCAGTCTCCTAAACTCGGGTGGTGTTTATGCGTATAAATACTTGGTTTTTCGAGTGAGTGCAGGTAGTACAAACCCTAGAAATCGAACGAATTAGGATAAATCATAAAGACCCAGATTTTTTTTATCTGATTTTTTTTCCAAACTTGGAAAAAACTGAGCAATCCCTGTCAAGATTTTCTCGTATGATGTTTCGTTTTGCTTTGCATTTGAAAGGTCTCTGAACTCTCTATGGAATACTGTTGGTGGTTAATTGATTTTACTGTTTTTTTGAATGTGAAATAGATATATTTTTTTTCTGGGTGCAACTTCTTAACGAGCTCGAGCCGAGCTAGCTCGTTTATCTATTACCGAGTTTGGACGAGCCGAGCCCGAGCCTTACAAATCCTTAACGAGCCGAGCTCGAGCCATGCTTTTCCAACTCGATTCGAGCTCGAGCTGGCTCGAGCTCGAGCCTTCATAAAAATGACCGAGCCGAGCTTGAACATGTTAAAGCTCGGCTCGGCTCGGCTCGTTTGCAGCCCTACCTGTGACGGCGGAAGGGGAGGACACCTTCTGATTTGCAATTTACTCTCTCTCTCTCTCTCTCTCTCTCTCTCTCTCTCTCTCTCTTGCTCCGTTTATCTCTCTCGATCACTTTCTTCGATGAGCTTGGTGAGAATAGATTTGTCGTTTCCTGCTCTTTAGCGCCTTGCTTCAACTCCGGCGACTTCAGTGGCTTCGGGTTAGGGCGTGGATTCACCTCCTAGACTCTAGAAGTGCACTCTAACTTCTCTAACAGGTTACGTAATTAAGGTACTTGATCTTTGCCTCTTTGTCATTACACTTGCGTCTGCGTGATCATGTAGCTTGTGTTTGTTGGTGGATGTGAGGTGGCTGTTGTGAAGGTGAAAGATGCGGCTGTGTATCGTTTAATGGTTGGGCGTCCACTTTGGCAAATAAGTTTTCAAAGTCGTGGTGCTGGCTCTAGCGACAGTTGCGGGACCAGAGTTTTATTGCTTCCATTTTTTGTTTAGTAACTTTGGTTTGTTAGTTTCCTATTCCCTGTGTGGAGTTTTCTCTCCCTTTTGAGGGTAGTTATTCTATCTACTCGGTCTATGCCCATCCAGACCACATGGATTACTCGATTGTTGGGGGATTTTTACCCTTCAATGGGCTTTGGTCTGGGGTTTGTTACCCTTGTGGGCGGCTTTTGATTAATCAAAAATTTTTGAGTTCAATAAAGAAAAGAAAACGAAAGGTACGAATATATGGACTAATTTTGCTGTGACTTTCTGAGGTATAATCCTCTAGACCTACCCAAAAAAACATGACTTCAAATGGGCCTATAAAAGTCTGTTTTCGTCGGCCGACATTACTGGGGTACAGGACAGCTTCGAAATGGACCCACGGAAGGCCTTCTAGTGGCCCAATTACCCTTGCAACGAAATCCTCTTTTTGTATTACGCGTCATGCGTGTATATACAAAGACCGGGAAGCTAAAACGGGAACGAGTTTTCAGTGTCGAACGGGTACCACGTGGTACCCGCGCGCACACATCCGGAAGGGGAGAGAGAGGAGGAGAGAGAGTGTTTCAATCAGGGCCGTTCAATATACTTACTTTTGGACGGCCTGGATGCAGCGTTTGAGTACCATGTAGGCTCAACCACGTAATACCCACCCGGTACCCAAAATTTTTTTCCTAAAAAGGGATCTCAGGATCTACTAAAAAGATCTTTACAAACCCTCCGCAACGAAATCATCGTTCGTATTAAGCACATAAAACGATTAGGTAGCTAAAAAGGGATTGGGGATGCTATAGTGCACTCCACCGGCCAGAGACGCAGTGCGGCAAAACGACATAATTTTGTCCAAAGTTAAAGCTAGTTATTGTCAAAGTAAATTTGGATTAGTTTAAACAGCCTCTAAAATGATTTAAATGTGGATAAAACTACGTTGTTGTCTGTACTACACAATAGTAGTGCGTGGGTGCCATACAGCATCTCCGGATCTGCTAAAACAGATCTTTAACGTGGCCGAAAACATTTTCACAAAGTGAAATGACACCTTAAAATTAAAAACACAAGTTATTCTTACAAGATTGACCTAGCTAGTTTTTGTTTTTTTTTTTTTTTTCCAATACTTGATGATTCATTAGTACAAAGTAATACTCCATTCAGTATCAGTAGAACTAGTTTTCTTGCAATTTTTTTGTCAATTGAACACATACAAGAAAATAAATTCCGTTTCCTTTATTGCACTGTACTTCAGAATACATTTTCACACAATATTTCTGACTACTGAATGGAGCATTAATGGTTGAAGTCTTAGAATTAAGTGTGAATGTCTAGTCAATAGAGCTCTCCAGTTACACGAACTCGGGGGGCCTGCTGTCCTTGGGGGTCGGCAGACCCTGCCAACCCCATCCGCACCGTCCATTTCGCGAATCAACGGCTCGGATTGCATCAAACAATGGACGGCTCGAATACACTTTGGGGAGGTAAGATCTGAGTCGTTGATGAGCGAAAGGTACGGCTCGGATGGGGTCGGCAGGCCCTGCCGACCCCCACGGACAGCAGAGCCCCCCATTTCCAGTTACACTACGCCGTTCCACTAAGTGCATTATTATTATTATTATTATTTTGATTTTTCATACTTTACAATAAAAAAAAAAGTGTGAATCACCCATCCCCTCCCCAAATCTCCTAGAATAAAGTAGATTAGGATTAACGAATGACAAAAAATAATAAAAAATAAAAAAGCTCAAAAAACCAAATTTAGTGGAACAGGGCCTCATATCCCACGATTTCGTGACTCTTTTTGAAAATAAACTTGTTTGCCTTAAAATATGGCATGGGAACTCAAAGAAGCTACGTACCTAGCTTTAGGTCTTTGTTGTGGTAGCACATAAAAAATAAAATTACCCTGTATAAGGGGCTCTATCTATTTCTTTTTCCCCAGAATTAAAGCCAAATTACACACGGTGCTGGCCTTGGGCTAAGGCCTAGTAGACCGGCATCATAGGCCTCCCAAAATGATGCAAAAACAGGGGGTTCCTTAATACTCCCTCCGTCCCTATTTAAGTGATGATGTTACTATTCCAGCTGGATTCGAAAATTGTTTATAATTTTCAATCTATATTACATAAAATATGCAATATGGATCTTGTTTTATAGAAATCAATGAGTTCTAAAATACAAATTTTTCAAAAGTACATAATATATTATAGATTGAAAGTTATAGACAATTTAAAAATAAAGTCAAAAAGTGAAAGTGGTCATTTAAAAAGGGACAGAGGGAGTATTTTTTAGTATTCAGTATATAAGTCCAAATTTATTTATTTATTTTTTAGTATTCAGTATATAAGTCCAATTTCCACTCAATAGCCACGGCCCATAGCCCCAAGTTGAGATTCTTATTGCATCACAGATTCACATAACAAAAAGGAAAAAAAGAACGAGATAATTGCAGATCACGATTCACGGAGGCCCCCTTGAGGCTTGCAAATACAAATTCTCCTCTCAACTATGTCACAAGAGAGGTTAAATGGACTAGCCATCCTATCCATTGAAAGCAAATTGCTCTGCGTACCCCCCCCCCCCCCCCTGACACGCCCCCCCCGGCCCCACCCATATTTACCCTTTTACCCCCTCTCTCTCTTCCTATATTAATTAATTAATTTATTTCTTTTATTATTTATTTCTTTTATTTAGTTCATTTCTTTTATTTAAATATTTATTTATATCTTTTATTAATATATTTTTTCTATTATTAATATTAATTTATTTCTTTATTTCTTTTATTTGGTTAACTAATTTCTTTATATTAATTCATTTAATTATTTAATTCATTTATTTTTTTTATAGTTTTTTTTATGTAATTCATTTATTTTATTTAAATATTTATTTATATCTTTTATTAATATATTTTTTCTCTTCTATCTTTTTAGAAATCTCTAATATGTTATTTCTCTTTTTTAATTATTTATTATCTTGTTTTTCTAATATCTAATAAATCTTCTCGTTTTTTATATATATTTTTATAATATGCTCTAATATCTTCTTTTTTTATCTTTTATTTATTAAATAATTGTTTATTTTTTCATTTTTTTATTAAATTTATTTTTTTATTTGCTTTTTTTGATCCCTACTTTATTTCTCTTTTACTTGATTACTTTGATCCCGCCCAATGTGTTACCACGCGTTCCTTTCGACCTTATGAGACTTCTTTGATCCCGGCCCCCCCAATGTGTTACACGTGTTCCTTATCGACCTATCTTTGATCCCGCCCCCCCAATGACTTACCATGTGTTCCTTATTAGACTTATCTTTGATCCCCCCCAATGCCTTGCCAATGTTCCTTTACCACGTGTTTTTTATGAGACTTATCTTTGATCCCTGCCCCCAATGCCTTATCTATTTATATTACTCATTCTTCTATTACTTCACACGTTCTCTTCTTAATTCTCCCACTACTTCATACATACATTCACAGAACATCTCCCATCTCCCAATATTTTTCTTTCTTTTTTCGTAATTCATCGAAGAACATTATGGATGGCTACTACGATCCAGATGGTTGGTCATTTGAGAATGATGTGCCAAGTCAGGAGAGCATCTCCTACAGCAGTCGCGACTATACACCCGAATTTAGCACTGACCAGGTTAGTTATTTTCGTTGTTGTTATGCATATTCGTCGGTTATTTTGACTGAGATAAAATATGGTACGACTGAATAATGTTTTACTTATACATTTTCGTTGTTTATTTTTTTTATAGATATTTGAAAGTAGAGAAGATATGTTAGCTTGGGCGAAGAGAGTTGGTCTCGAAAACGGTATTGTGGTAGTTATTAATAAATCTGCTAATTTAAAAGGCGGCAAGTTGCCGAAGTGCATTCTTGGTTGTGAGAGAGGAGGACAGTATAGACCGCACCGAGGGGTAGAAGGGCAAATCTTGCATAGAAATACTGGGACTAAAAAATGTGACTGTCCATTTGCGTTGCGAGGTATACCAATACCTCCAGACGGTGCTAAGTGGGGTTTAAGGGTTTCTTGTGGTCTCCATAACCATGAACCAGCAGAAAATATTGAGGGTCACGAGTACCCATCAAGGCTAAAACCAATGGAGAAACAATTTGTGGTCGATATGGCCAACAGCACCGCACCTCGTGAAATTCTTAGTATTTTGAAGAAAAAAGATTCGTCAAACACTACAGGAATTAAAAGCATTTACAACGCTATCTTCAGAAACAAGGAAGCCAAACGGGGCGGTCTAACTGAAACTCAATATGTCTTAGACCAATTAATTGAGAAAGGATACCTCCATGACTTTAGGACAGATCAAGAGACCAACGAAATCACAGATATTGTTTGGGTTCATCCTACAAGTCTAGAGCTATCTGTCAACTTTTCGTCCGTGTTGGTAATTGATGCCACATACAAAACGAATGAGTATCGGAAACCACTATTGGAGGTTGTGGGTATGACATCCACAAATAAAACCTACTCGCTTATGTTCGCATATCTTAATAATGAGAGGGAAGATACATGTACCTGGGCCTTGAATACCTTAAAGAAGTGGATGGTTGGAAAGGGGGCATCGTTGCCATTGGTGTTTGTTACAGATCGTGATTTGGCACTTATGAACGCCATTGGAACATGTTTCCCCATGGCACGTCACATCCTCTGCATTTGGCACATAAATTAGTGTGTAATGAAGAACTGCAGCGCTGTGCTTGGTTCGTTCTTTCCAGACTTTTGCGATTCCTGGCAGACCCTTATTCATTCATCGAGCACTGATTCTTACCAACAGAAGTGGGTTGCCATGTGCGAGAAGTATAGCCAATATCCGCGTGTCATATCTTATCTTGCGGATACATGGTTAAGGCCGTACAAAGAGCGATTTATGACAGCATGGACAGATACATGTATGCACCTCGGAAGCTATTCAAGTCAAAGGTAAAGTGACTTTATAACTTGACGAGTTAAATTTTTTGCATTATACTAGTTAAACTTTCCTATTTTAAACAAAGTTTATTATTCTATTACAGGGCCGAGTCTGCACATGCAAGGCTCAAGAAATATTTGGGGGTACCACCATGGCATCGCTCCAAACATCTTTTGAGGGCATAGAGAAAATGTTGGTAGATCAATTTGGGCAAATTAAGAAGTCCTTCGAGAAATCTATCAACATTCCACGCCACATACATTTACGTGACGCCATTTTTGATGAAATAAGGTGTTGCATTTCATTGTATGCAATGGAGTTGATCGGGTTCCAGCTAGCATCCGCCGCAGACGCCTACCCCCTCCCAAGCGGCAGTTGCGGTTGTTCGATCAAAACATCACACGGGTTGCCATGCATGCACGATCTGAGGGATTACCTTACCATGGGCATTCCGATTCCGCTATCCAGTATCCACGTTCATTGGAGTAGGCTCTCTATGCACGCGGACGGGTTTAATGCCGAGGGAGAACAACCCGACGAGACATCTCGTGTGGTTGACATATTGCAGGGGATGGATCCACGTATGCGAAAGCATATGATAAGCGATTTGTTGATATGGCGAGATCCATCTAACAACAAAGTGTTCGAGGGCCATCGTATAATACTGAACACAAAGGTCGACTGCTTTAAAAGCCGAGCAGAGTGGAAAACGGATACCTTCTTGCACGAAAAATCTACTTCAACATCCAGTGCATCTACATTGAGGGAAAGGGAAAGGGAAAGCGATAAATGCGGGAAGGGAGACAGGCGGATAGGGAGAGGGAGCATAACCACTACATTCGGCATTTACCTTGGCAATTTCAAGAGATATGTCCCACACTTTGTAGACGTCAAAGGCGATGGACATTGTGGATTTAGGGCGATAGCCGCGCAAATCTATGGAAGTGAGGAGGGCTGGGGTCAAGTACGACAAGATCTTATCGAAGAAATTATTCAGAATAGATATCTCTACAATGACGTTTATCTAGAACAAAATAGGGCAGATGAGATACTAGAGTCACTGAGATGTTGGATGCCTACAGCTCCATTTCCAAAATGGATGGACTGTATGAGTTTGGGGGTAGTCATCGCATCACGGTACAACATTGTACTACACACATTTGACGCGAATGTTGGAGGTTGTTTTACTCACTTGCCCTTGAGATCCTGTCCAGTTCCAGTCCGACAGCGCATTGAAATAGCAATTGCCCGTATTAACAGTCACTTTGTACAACTTTTTTTGCGCCCCAATCACCCTGTACCACCCATCCCAATGTGGTGGTGGAATAATGCATCGATTGAAGCTAAAGGATGGGCTTTAAGTTATGACACACGTCTTGATTCGTGGTTCGAGGTACTGGGTGTCGTGCCGGGACAACCACAATTTGTAGTCAATATTGATTAGGGCTGACCACTTGTCAACGTAATTGTAATATTTATTCACTTTAAAACGTGATTGTATGATTGTAATATTATTATTCACTTTTAGAAGTTTTATTTATTTATTATTCATTGTTAAGACAACTTAATTAACTAATTAAAATAATATAAAGTTTCTAAATATAAAGTGAAATTTAAATGGAAATTTAAGAAAATAATTTACTTGCAAATGTACTTTGAATAAACCTAATTAAATGAGTAATTAAATAAATAAAATTGAATTAAGCAAAAAAGAAAAAAAAGAAGAAAAAGAAAAAAAAAATAAAAAAAACCGAGTGGGGGTTATTTGGGGAGAGGGTGGGGTGGGGCCGGGGGACAAGGGTGTCGGGGGTGCGGAGCATCACTCCCATTGAAAATGAGATGGCGGAAGAGATTGATTGTGAGGTTTGATTGGTTCTTTTGCCACTAAAACTGTAAGAAAAGTAATGTTGAAGTGATGATAGTGGGCGATGCTTTTGATTCTTATAATATACTGTATTACTTGGATTTTTTTCCGTGTTAAATACATGCATGTAGTTTTGAAACGGTGATTTATCGACTTTATATTTAACTTCATTAGCATTTTTAAGGGTCACTATTTTCAAATTTCGTCTTGAGCCCTGAAATATCAGGGCTGGCCTTGATTATAGACACATATATATTATATATGAGCTACCCATGCATGTGTATAATGAAGCTATATTTTCATTTCCTCATCCCTTTCGCTAGTCATTCTTTTCTGAATTATCTCTAGTATTATGCTAGGAATAAATATAACTCAGAGGCTGTGTATGTACCATGTAGACTTATTGTTTCGCTTATTATAACCAAACACAGCATAATAAATCCTTGGATTCATCTCTCATTCTCTAGTATACTATCCTACCACATGTCCCTTCTAGCTATCAGTTTTAAGTAACAAATTTCATCTTTCTAGATTTTTAACAAAAACAAATCGGTGATCAAACATGATGAAAATGTATACGTAAAAAGAAATTTCAGTGAGGGTTTTTTATATATGGCATTTAATAGTAGCATAGGGATGTTAAGGTATTATAAGCGGCTCCCTCCTTAGGTCTCAGGTTCGAAACCTCGTAGGTGTTATCAACTGCTTTGGGGCCAGTTCATACAGAGCTTTGCTCTGGCTTTAAATGAGACCCTCGCTAGTGGTTGGTGGGATTGGTCTCCCAGGATTAGTCGAGATGCGCGAAAGCTGGCCCGGACACCTGGTTATAAAAAAAAAAAAAAAAAAAAGGTACTCCCTCCGTCCCAAATTAATGGTACGTTTTCGGCAGTCGTGCCACTCAACAAATTATCTATATTTCACAATTTATAATATTTTTTATAATTGCAAAAATTTTATTTTATAAAACAAATCGGGATCTATCAAATAAGATCCATATTGGATATAAAAAGAACCATAGATTGAAAGTTATAGACAATTCTTTGAGAGGTGCCAAATAGTAAAAATGGACCATTAATTTGGGACGAAGGGAGTATTATAAATGGTCATTTTCATAATCTGCATTTAGGGCTGTCAAAAAAAACCCGCGAACCGTGAATCCGAACTGGACCGAACCGAACCGTAGGTTTTGGATTGGGTCCGTGGATTAATGGTCCAGACACGGATTGAAAAATTAGAAAACCGTGCTTCGTGGTTTGGTCCATGGATTTTCATAAAAGAACCGTGGATAAACCGAACCGGACCGTGAGAATTTAATCAATACAAAAATATATATTTATATATATAATGTTGGGATAAGAATTATAATTAAACATATTATTCTTAATTTTATACCCTAAATAGGTGAATATAACTGAAAAGTAAAGGTGCAAACTGTATTTAACAATTGTAATTTTGTTTGCACGTATATTAGCTACTCCCGGACTCGGGACTGGTTGTGGTGAAGACTTTTGTTTACTTGCTTTATATTATGTTGTTTATGCATCTTTTTACTGTTGCTAGTGGTACTCTCTTGAATGTGAATCTCTTTGAATCATTTTGAAGCAATGTTGTTGGTGACTTGGTATTGTTTTTTAAAACTTAAAAGCTACTAATGAATTTGTTTCAAAAGTTACATTGAGAATGTGAATGTGAAATATGTTTTTATTTTTTTTATTTTGTGGAATGTTATAATCCGTGGATAAACCGTGAACTGAACCGTGATTTTTTTGATTGTTTCGGAACCGGACCGTAGACTTTTGGTTTGGACACGGATTGCCTTACATTGGACCGTAGACTTTTGGTTCGGTCTTCGAATTCATACCAATCCGCACCAAACCGGACCGTTGACACCCCTATCTGCATTAACAACAAGTTATCCCCCACCGCACCCCCACCCAGTAGACGGGGGTTGCTGCTGTGCATGATTCGGGCTGTCTGTTGCTTAGATGGATGACCCAAATTTCAAACAAAATAGAAGAACTATTTGCGCGAATAGTTTGCTTTTGATCCGAACCGTTGAAAATACTTGTGAACGGCCCAGATTATGCATAGCAGCTGTTGTGCACAAACTGCACAACAACAACCCCACGTCCCACCCAGTACGTATGATCTAATTAGGAGAGAGGTCACAGAGATGAGAGAGAGCCCCAAGGGAAAGTCCGGTTCGTTGGTGAGTTTGCTTCCCAAACAAGTCATTAGGGTTTGATTATTGAGGTCAGACTGCAAGAAAATAATATATATATTTTTTATGAATTTCCTATTCCCGGTGAGATGACTTGTTTTTTACCAGACTAGGAAGAAGATTAGTCAAGATACTCGGAAGCTGGTGTAGACACCCTCGATTTTTTAAAAAAACAAAAAACAAAGGGAGTTACATGGAGGATGTTGTTTGGTTGGTCCATTAAATATGAAATCACCACTAACAAGTGATGGCATTTAAAGTTGCACGTCGCAGCTCTGGAGACTATAGCTACGGACCTGTCTTTTGGCAAATTGGCCTCATGGAGGAGAAAAATTTGGTGACGGACAGGACCACGTGGTGTTTGATGTGACACTTGTAGCATCTTATCACAGTTGCTTGTCTCAGTTGTTTGTCTCAGTAATCAATGGATCGGAGGAAAGAGTCAAATACATTTTTGGATGACCGAGATACTCCGAGTACCATCCTCTGTATCCTCTGGGCACTGAAAATTTCCTCATGGATCAGAGACAGATACCGATGGTCAAAAGTTGTTTCCTTTGTCCTTCTTGTAAGGAGGAAATTGAATTCAAAGTGAGCCTCAAAAGTCAAAAATTATCAAAATTATTGTTTTGCGAGAAAAATGTGCTGTCATTTGGCGGGAGGCAGTTGGAAAAATTAAATTACTTGTCCAATAACAGACCAGCATTCATTTACTCTGAAAAAAGCAGACAGTTGGGGTTACTTACTGTGGACTATAGTTCCATGAAATCCACAGGTCAAAAACATCATTCCATCAAAAAATGCAAATACCAAACGTTGGCGGATAATAAAATATCAACGGTTCCGATCATTAAAACAAATTCATGAAGGATTTGAAAATTGCTTGGACAGTATCCTTTACCAAATTCATTTTAATGATTTTTTTTTATTTGTCAAACATCTTGATGCGTCTTATGTAATCGTTTTTTGCTTATACGTCTACTATTATAAAAGAAGCTCTTGTATTATTCTCTTGTTATATTATATCCGTTTAAACTTTTTATATTACTATTTGGTTTTTGTTACTATTATTGAATTTTTTTCGTATTTATTCATTTAATTTGGGTCAAATTTTTTTAGTTTCATGATTGGTCTCGACGAAAGAAATAAATGAGAAAAATACAAAATAATGACCGAAACTCAAATATAAAAACTAAAACCCAAAAAATGCAAAAAGTCATACAAATAATTTAAGCGGAGAGAGGCCTGTATTTATTTTCATGCCAACTTAATTTCTTTTTGTACGCAAAGCAAACACTTGCTTGGCTATATATAGCCTACAGGTACTTTGCACCTTCATTCCATTATACTCATCAGTTACTCAATACTCGTCTCCGCCCTACGGTTTTGCCATAGTTTCTTTCTTTTAGAGAGAGAGAGAGAGAGAGAGAGAGAGAGAGAGAGAGAGAGAGTAGTTGTTTAGTAGTTTTGTGGGCATTGGTTTAATTAGTTAAAGCTACATGAAATGAGTAGTACCAGTGGAGTTGGCTTTTGGGCTACAGCTATTTTCTTTCTTGTTTTACAAGTACTACTGGTTGGTAGTGGAGTTCAAGCAGATGTTAGCAAAGTTGAAGATGATAAGCACTTATTTCCCCATCCCCTAGGGCTTAAGCATAGATTCGGCAGAGTTGGTGGTCTTGGTGGCGGTTTAGGCGGAGGAGGTGGTTTTGGAGGTGGTGCTGGTGGAGGTTTAGGTGGCGGAGGTGGTTTAGGAGGTGGAGGAGGTTTAGGTGGTGGGGGTGGTCTGGGAGGTGGGGGGGCGGTGGTGGTTTAGGAGGTGGTGCAGGTGGTGGAGGTGGTCTTGGAGGTGGTGGTGGTTTAGGAGGTGGTGCTGGAGGCGGTCTAGGTGGTGGTAGTGGTTTAGGGGGTGGTGCAGGAGGTGGTGCTGGTGGAGGTTTAGGCGGAGGAGGTGGTCTAGGTGGTGGCGGTGGTGCTGGAGGCGGTCTAGGTGGTGGTAGTGGTTTAGGGGGTGGTGCAGGAGGTGGTGCTGGTGGAGGTTTAGGCGGAGGAGGTGGTCTAGGTGGTGGCGGTGGTGCTGGAGGCGGTCTAGGTGGTGGTAGTGGTTTAGGGGGCGGTGCCGGTGGAGGTCTAGGCAAAGGAGGGGGTCTTGGAGGTGGTGCTGGTGGCGGTTTAGGCGGGGGAGGTGGTCTTGGAGGTGGTGCTGGTGGCGGTTTAGGCGGGGGAGGTGGTCTTGGTGGTGGTGCTGGTGGAGGTTTAGGCGGAGGAGGTGGTGCAGGAGGTGGGCTAGGAGGCGGGGCAGGAGGAGGTTTAGGTGGCGGTGCAGGTGGTGGGTTAGGTCATCCTGGAGGATTAGGAGGTGGTGGGCTTGGTCATCATGGAGGATTAGGAGGCGGTGCAGGCGGTGGTTTAGGAGGAGGTGTTGGTGGTGGAGCCGGTGGAGGAGGTGGTCTTGGTGGAGGAAGTGGTGGAGGCTTAGGAGGTGGTGGGCTTGGTCACCATGGAGGATTAGGAGGAGGCGCAGGCGGTGGAGGAGGGCTTGGCAGTGGCGGTGGAATTGGTGGAGGTGTCGGTGCTGGTGCGGGTGGCGGAGCCGGTGGAGGAGGAGGCCTAGGTGGTGGAGGCGGAGCCGGAGGTGGTGCAGGTGCCGGTGGAGGCATCGGAGGGGGTGCAGGCGGCGGAGGCGGCTTTGGCGGAGGAGTTGGAGGTGGTTTAGGGTTTGGCGCTGGTGCTGGTTTTGGCGCAGGTGGAGGTGCTGGTGGTGGAGTGGGAGGAGGCGCTGGTGGGGGTTTTGGTGGAGGTGGTGGCCATTAACTTGCACAAGTTAATTCCTGTATTTTCGAGGAATGTTTGGTTCGCCATAATTTTGTCTCAATCCTTGCGATTTTCTAAATTCTGTTCTTATGATCAGAATGCTATGCTGAAGTTCATTCTGCTATTTCAGTTGTAATGCTGTAGTTATTAGTTATTGTGGTGCCTGAAATGTAACATAAAGCAGTACCCCTTAGGGATTGCCATTTCGTCCGACCTCGCTTTATCCGTCCCGTTTCCCGTCCCGAACAGTCGGGCATTTGGGATTTTCCGGTATTTTGTTATGAATTATTATGACCTTTTCTTATGGCATTTTGTAGTGCATCTCTTAAATTTTCATCTCCTTTGTGGTGTCGAATTAGAACCCATTGTGCTCAGAATCTCTAAAATGAGCATTGCTACATATGAGGGGTGACATGGTATATGTATATATAGTATTTTCCCCGAAAATATTCAGGAAAGAGACCGTTCATTTCTCTTTCTTGAAATTTTCGGAGAAATTTTTTCAGTATCCTAACATTTTTGGCTACGCATTGGTTATTCACAAGGACCTCATCAATTCATTTACTAGCCAAGATTCATATCTGCATGAGAATTTATGGAACACACACGAGAAATATAAGCAAAAATATATCAATGCTGTTTATGTCTTTATGATGACTAAATTTACTACATGTGAATAAATTGCCCAAATTACAAGACACACAATTACGCCCGTAAAATAATCAAGTAAAGAAGACAAACAGAATTGAAGCAATGACTAGTACAAATTTTCCCAACTATGTAATCGACTAGTTTTATTTCATTGTCTAATTGTGTAATTGAGTATGTTCACGGCTCACATCAATTTTGCCTACCGATTGTAGAGAGTTTAATTTAGAGTTACATCGATTGTAACATGCATTTTTTTTTAAACCTAGATTACATAACCAATTGCCTCAACACTAAGGGCACTGCCCTTTGGACAGTTGAGGCTGCCATTTTTTCTTTTGAACTGAAAAAAACTTATATTATTAGATTAAAAAAGGACAGAAACAGTCTAAAAATACAAGAAAAACAAAGAAAAATATGAAAGCTGCAAAAATGTACAATAACGATGATGAAACTATCAATCCGCTCGGATTTGGCTGGAGGAAGACGACAGAAAGATATTAGCGTCCCACATCTCTTGGTCCCACCGCAGACATAGCTGCCAGACACCACCACCGTTGCAGCTGGAGAATCCACAAATCCGGCATCTGAGTTAGAATCGAGAGTCAGAAATCCCAGATCAGTATATCTGGGTCACCACCATCCAAAAATGATGGGGTAGTGGAGAACTTCTTTCCTAAGGACGAGAGTCTCAACCACCACACAACCGTGGATGAAAGAGGAGAGGAAAGAAAAATGAGAGAAGAGAGCAGATCGGGCAGGGGGACGGAGAGGGGAGGAGGAAGGAAGAGAAGCGGAGGGGGCCCGAGCTTCTCTCTCAATCTAAAATTCTCTTGGCTCTCTTTCTAATTATTACTTGCTCAAGGGTCTCTACAACCATAATTTTTCGAGAAGTTCAGAACTAAGTGCATGAATCTCACATGAATGTGTGGCGGTAAAGGCCTAAGAGCACAAGTCACAAGTGTTCTAGACTTCTACGGCCCATTTGGATGACGTATTGGTTTAAGAGGGATTAAATAGTAATGGGGGATAAAATAGTCGAAGTGATTAAATAAGAAGGGTGGACCCACAGTTAAGAATGAGGGATTAAATAGTATATGGTTTGGATGATGGATAATAAAAGGGGGATAAGGAGGGTGGATGATGTAAAATCATATCAAAATACTTTTTTGCCCTTGGAAATGCATACATTAAATTATGTATTCATAAAATTATATAAATACCAAAATTAATTACACTATTCAATATTTAAGTTACAATACTTAGTTGTAATATTTTTTATTTTAAAAAACGTTTTTTATTTGTTATTTATTTATTTATTTTATATACTATTCAACAAGCCAACACGCGAACAATGTAAAATTCTAAAGTATAAAAAAATTTCAATTTTTTCGTATCGAATTAAATATCTCTATTAGTAGTTTAATTTGGTACAAAAATAAATAAATAATTATATGCGGAAGTACTTTATTTTTTGATCTGAAGGAAATTGCATGGGGGTAGGGAGGTAAATTGGGGGGCTAATCCCCCCAACTAAAAATAGACAACCCTCCCCCTACTTATATTTAGTCAGGGAGGGGCATGACTAATTAGCAGCCCGTCGGCTAATTAGTCGGGGGTTGATTTTGGCAGCCAAAGCATGGATGAGGTGTGAGACCATGACTAAATAACCCAATCTTCCTCATCCCTCTTTCATTTCCAGCATCCAAACGAGCTCCTAGGTGCAACTGAGCAAGTACTAAAATTTTCCATTACTGAATCATCCTACCTTTCATTAGACTATCAACGTATTTAAACTTATCCCATTACATAGTCACATGCAACAAAACTTGGGGATTAGATAGGAACATTTCCATACTCTATTCAACAATTTGATCACAAGATACTACCACATGCATTACTTAAGCTGGTAATGAATCAGCCTCTAATCGGTAGGCACTTGTTTAATTGCTCTTAGAAACAGAGTGATTATTCAGTGTCCTGGAAAACGGTCACTTGGTGCTCGGATCATTCTAGCACTATGCATCTGTGGGGTCAATACACTTTTGTTATGGACTCTACGAAAATGAGTGGTGTTGAAGTGTCCCGGAGCATCACGTGGCCGTGCTCCGGAAGCATTGAATAACTAGATAACTCAGGAACCTATTTGCAAGGACTTTAATGGGAGATGACTCACAACTTATACATGTTCATAGTCACACAATAATAATGAATACTATCAACAAATAGAGAATTGGGCTGCTTTCTTCGATATACCAAGTGGGGGATATACAAAATTCTTGCACATTTGATTCCACCATCCTTTTTTTCGGACTTTGGGGGAGTGCTGTGCATGGAATGCACAGCACCGTGCTGCTCAGCCATTGCGCGGCTGTGCCGGCCTCGTTCTGACGATCGGAGAAGTTCATCGAGTACTACACATGTACCGAAAATCAACTCGATCGGATATCTTTAAGTATTTCATCGGAATACAAATAACTGAAAAAGAAATGGAACACAAATAGACACAAACACTGGATCACAACCACTTTTTCAAGTTATTTGTGTTCCGATAAGACACTTAAAGATATTCGATCAAGTTGATTTTTGGCACGCTTGTAGTACTCGACGAGCTCTACATAGTGAACGTCTCCGATTGTCAGAAAGATGCCGGCACGGCTTCGCCATAAGGCTGCACATCACGGTGTTGTGCATTGGGGTGCACAGCACCCCCAGACTCCCTTTTTTTTCTCTTGTTTTTGAAAGGAAATGGAACCTGCATGCGTTCGGAAAATACCATTTACATTAACCAGAGAGTGAAAATTGTTGGTGCGGGAGAGGGTTTTGTACCATCTAGGTATTCAATGTAACCATTTGCTCTTAGCACATTCATAACCTGTGTTCTCCACAGGAAGTAATTTCCAAAATCAAGCTTTATATTAACCAGAGAATGAAAATTCGATACGAGAAATACCAGAGAGATGGCGGAAGAGTAACAGAAGTTGTTGATGCTGAAGATTGATCGATTTCTCTGTTCAATTCTTGATTGTGTTCTTGAGTTTTGATTCTAGAATCATATACAACTTTCGTCAGAAAGCTCTGATACCAATCATACCATGACAAATCTTAGAAATCTAAGAAAATCATAAACTCCAATTCTAGAGGGAAGTAGAAGAAGAATTGAAATTGTATTTGACTATTTTCCGAATGATCAGATAGGAGGGAAAAGACCCTTTTATGTTTAACCTCAAGCTAATCTCTTATTGGCCGAAAAAAATTTGTTCACCGTCACCAAATGCCTCACCCTGATTGATTGAAATGGTGTGGGGTCCATTGAAAATAATGTGGATTAATTCTGTGGACCGTACACTATTTCAACCAATCAGGGTGATGTTTTGTTCACCCTCTTTTGGTGAGCTCGAGGGTGAACAAATTTTTTCATTTTTTCTCCTCATTGGCTCACAGATCAACACAAAGATAGATGAGGTGGCAGTACTCACTTCCTAACTAATCATACGACTAGATTACAACTGTATTAACCAAATTCTACTGAAATACTCCCTCGTCCCAAAAAGAATGTCCAAAATCACTATTCACCACCCTAAAAAAATTATCAACATCTTGCAATTTATAATGCTTTTTGTGATTTTAAAAATATTGTTTAATAGAATTAAGTGAGATCTATCAATCGAGATCCATATTGCATACGTAAATCATTATATGTTGAAAAATATAGATAATCTTTTGCGAGGTGTGAACAGTGATTTTGGACATCATTTTCGGGACGGAGGGAGTACAATAATAATGAAAGCACAAATGAAATGAAAATCAATTTCCTTAGTGTGAAATTGTAGTTGAAGTGTCAACTGAATCCTTAACATACATTTGTGAAAGATTTTTTTTTTCTTTTTAAAAATAAATTACTGTATTAGATACTTTTTGCAATTAGTTTTTGTGTAAGTGCTTTAAAAGATAATTTGTATAATTATAATGGTCTCCTCTTTTGTAGCAGAAATTAAAGTAAGATCAAGTACTCTCTGACCTTCAAAAAGAAAAAAAATATTCTCTATTACAAAAACCTACAATAGTCATGGGTTTAACATTCAGAAGTAGGAACAGTCGGTGAAGTTGGTAGAATGGGTTTATGGGTACAAAAGCGCAGGGAGAGAGCAGCAACAGAGATCGGATGAAGGCGGTTTGGAAGAGCATTTGGGACTTACCATGCCAAGGGAAAGTTAAGAACTTCATTTGGAAAAGCATGCACAACATCGTTCCAGTTAATGATGCTTTAGTTAATCGGAGAGTTGTTTGTGATGTGCTCTTTTTTTTGAATTGGCCAATGGAAGATATCTTAGAAATGATAGGAACACATCCAAATTTCATTTACTAGTCCAATGCCCTTTTGCACAATTGGAGGATATCACCATTGGGCTTGTCAAGGTGGATCCTAACCAGGGGGACTCTTTGATTAGTTGGATTGGATAGTCTTTTATAGAGATGGAAAGGTGTCAAAAAGAAAAAATGAGAAGTGGGTTTAAGAAGATGGCCAAAAAAGCAGTGGGGACGATCATTTCAAAAAATAGCTATGGTAGAATCGATATGGTTTTCAATTCTAAAAGTTCTTCTCCCGCCTCTCTCTAAAAGTGGCATCTAGTCGACTAGCGGTCTTGGATGCGCCGCCGGATTTTCTCTCTATCCAATGCTTCTCTCTCTCTCTCTCTTCTCTCTCTTTCTCCCTCTCCCCCTCTCCTCCTTTTTCCTTCATAAAAATGGGAGAAACCTTTCTTTTTTTCAAAATCAACTTTGGCATGTAGTTTGTTGATCATCGCGAAGGTGGGATTTGGTGGCATCCGTCATCGCGATTGCAATGGTAGCTTTGAAGATGATGGCGGTTCACGTTAGGAACTTTATGGAACCAATGGTTGAGCATTGAAGCAAGCAATGCAGCGGAGTGGATCTTGGATTTTTGGGTGAACATTGCTGTGTTTGCGGCGGATTATTCTTGAGGGTGATTGCCAACATGTGGTGAAGATCATTTTTGCCTTAGGAAGTATGTGATTCGAGTATAGGTGTTTTTTTCGATTTATTAATTGTCTTAGGCAACATGTTTCGGTGGTGGTTTTCCCGAGGTCGGTTTGTTCCGTTCCTCTGCGTTCGCAAAGGTGTTTTGATCCTTGTAGCCAAGAATGCGGTGGGAGGGAATGGTTCTGCTTGCTCGTGGTTTTGCTCCCCCAATGGGTTATCTCCCTTGGGTTAGGGTTTGGGGATATCGGCCATCCTTGATGTAATGGTTCTTGTATTTTTATTTAATTGCGATTTGGGCTCTTTTGGCTTAAAATGTTGTCTCCCTAGAATTGGGCTTCAATTCCTTTGAAACAATGTTTTTTTCCAATTATTGGTTATTTCCCTTTCCCCGTTTTTAATAAATTTATTGCCGATCAAAAAAATGGAGTTAGTGTCATAATTTAGGTAAAAATTAGTGTAAGTAACTAAAATTTTTTCATTTTTGATTCATGAAGTTTGAGGGTGGAATAAATGTGTAAAGAAATTAGTGGCGAAAACAAATTAAACACAATATCTTTGTAACAAGGCCAAATGTCTAAATTAAATGTCTTCTTTTTTTTGAATTTGACCCCAATGGAAGATATCTTAGACAACGCTTTGGAAAAGCATCCAAATATCTACATCTCTTTCCTCTCTCGCTTTACCCTATGGTGGCTACCCATAAAACAAGGTCTCACCATTACTTAAAGTTATTGAGTAGCATTTTTGAGCAAAAAGCCCTCCTTATCCATAAAAAGAAAAAAAAATTTGATTGACACCATTTAAAGTAGAAACAACATCAAAAAAATAGCGACATTTAGAAATCTCCTGAAAGAGATTTTGGGTTGCAATTTCCGCCGATTTCGTGTGAAAAGTTGCATGCAAAATTTTGACCAAGATCCACCCTTGCAATGGTTTTTCTCGATCTCAAGATTGTGATTTTTTCTCTCTCTCTCTCTCTCTTTGCTCTTTTCAATTTTTCTTTCATCCATATGTTTAGACTCTATTTCACCTTTCTTTTTTATAATTAGATAACTATTTCGTTTGTTTTGGTTTTTTTGGTGGTCGGTCTCTCTCTAAAAAAAAAAAATTTTCTCTCGTTGAAACTAGCTGGTTTCAACGGTGAAGTTCAAACTTGAATTTAGGCTCATTTGAGTATATGTTTGTAGCTCTATCTAATTTAGAAAACTAGTAAGTGCCATTGTCATAATAATCACTAGTATGTAATTACGATGGCTATTATATTTGCCTAATCGAATGTGGAGATTGAATAGTATGAGCTCTATGTCATAATAATCATTCTGTTATGGCCTCTCGAATATTGAAGAATGCAATGAGAGTGGAACCCAATTCTTCCATTGTGGTAGTTGTTATTAATTTTTGGGCCTTTGTGTGTTGCAAAATTGGTCTGTGATGATTCTTGAGCCCTTGCATTTTGTGACCCTATTCTAATGGTATTGAAATCTATTAAGTTTATTTTTGAAAAAAAAATTGTTAAACTTTGTAGATTCAAGTTTGGATGGGGTCTATGTTAGCAGACATGTGTTGGCATTAGGGAGTCCTCCTTTTGGTTTTTTTGTTGGGCAATGATGGGTAGATAAACTTTTTATTAAATGCTTGATGGGTTTGATGCACTTTTGGTAAACTTTGAATTATAATTGGAAATATTTTCACATGACAAAGGTTATGGGTGGTTCTTGACTTTTGATTGGGGCGATGATGAGTAAAATCAAATGTTAATGAAGGTAGTTACCTTGGGTAAAAACCTTAGTTGCGGCATAATTTAGGTGCGTACCCCTTTGGATGGAATTTTTTTGAGCCCTTTACTTGTATGTTGGTTGTTTGAGTACCCATTGTGCTTGAACATGTTACTTCATCTTTGCTATTTTGAAGTGTTTAATGATTTTGGCAGAGATATGGTCATGCCCAATTTGTTTAACAAACCTTTAATTTTTCCTTAAAATGACAAACCACCCAATTTGTTTTTAGGATGCAAAAATTAGAAGTAAGTAGTTGTGAAGAGAAGGATGATAGTGTTGTTAGAAAAAGGTACTGATGATATGTGGATCTTAGCCAAGTTAAAAGGGTGTCTATATTCCATATTTTGGCTTAAATGGTGGTCTGTCCAATTGTCCAAACTTTGCTAGTGAAAAACAAGTCCATACTTTGTGTCCATTTTGTCCTAAATTGTGTCCATTGTGTGTCCAAGAATGTGTCCAAACCTGTAAACTAATTCTAATACGTGCTCTTGTGTGACCCTTGCACCAACTGCAAGGTGACCAATTGTGATTCTTGTGGTGTTGATGATTGAAGCAAGTAATTCACCAATATGTATGACAAAAAACCCTAATTTTCTGAACAAAAACACCTTATCTTGTTCCTAATTTCAACTATCTTTTTCATTTTTGGTGGCTATGATGATAGAGTTGAACACTAAAATAATGGTCAAAGTTACAACTAATTCTTGAGAATTTTATGGCAAAATTGTGGCAAAAAAATATATATATCTTGGTCCAACTTTCAACTAAATTTTCTGTATGCTTAATAGAAAAGACTCTTTAATGACACTAAAATAAAAAGATATTCTTTAAGATAGACAACAAAAGAAAAGAATGATGCAAATAGATTGGAATTGATCAAGAAATGTGGACGTTGGCTCTGCAAATTACCTTTTTACATTACTTTGGCATGTTTTTGATTCATTTTTCAAAAGATTATGTTGACATAACTTTTGTTTCAAGTTGAGTATTTGTACTTTTGAAAAAATTATGTTTATAGAATTAATCATTTAAATTATCTATTGAAAGGTAAGATCCATTTAGAACTTTATGATAATATAATAATAAAATTAAAACAAGATATTCAGTATTTTATAAGAAAACAATAGATATGCCAACAACTAAAAAAGAAGAAGATGACAATTTTAAAAAAATTGATGAAAAATGTTTTTCCTAAATAAATTTTTTAAAAAAATTGAGTTTTTCAATGAAGTAAATTAATTAGCTTTTAAATTTCCCAAATTAATTAATTAATTAATTTTAATTATATAGTTAGATTTAATACATATTCTAGTTTAAGGAACCGGATCCGTAAAATAGTATTGGATAGCTTTTTCTATTTTGACCCTTTTTTATAAAAATATTGAGATGGAACCGGCAAAGATTAAAATTAAAAACCCTCTCTTCCCCATGTTCTCCTACATCTATATGCATGCCCCTCCTCTCCCCATCTTCCCCTCATAACTTACAACCAATCCAATATTGAATTTTTCCAACAAATGGGGTATATCGTTGTGCAAAACGGAAGAACAAGAGAGATGAGTCGAAAAAAAGTGTTGAAAAAAGGTACTGGTGCATGACAACCTACATTTCAAAGAACAATTTTATTTATCACAATGAATATAAAATTACATGAACATTTTACAAAGTAAAATATATAAAAAAGCTCTTACAAAACTTTAAAAATTAACAACATTTTGTCAAACAACACACAAATTGGGACCCATTTTTTAGCCGTGTGAACACACTTTTGTGTCATATAACAACACATTTTTAATTCACGATGCGGATGCCCTTAACAATAATCAGCAGTAATAACAACAGCTAAAAACCCCGAATTGTCTGAACAAAAACACCTTATCTTGGTCCTAAATTTCAACTATCTTTTTCTTTATTTAGTGGCCTACCTTATGGAGTAATCCTTTAACACTAAAATAAAAAGTTACTAAGAAAATTTCAGTATAGCCCCAAAAATATACCCCTGCAAAATATGATAATTCTTGATAAATGGCGAGGCCTTTTTAAAGACCTGCCTAGGAGCTAGCCCAATATTACGTGAATCTAAAATATCCCCAATTGAATAATAGATCAAAAGACCTCTTTTGCATAAAAACTCTCTCTCCCAAATGTTGCACTTGAATTTTGAAAAAACAACAAAATTTGAATGCCTTTCAAACCTCATACGAGTATTAAGTTGGGTTTGCCAATGGTGTAAGTTTTTCATTTGAGTTCATTGTTAAGATGTAATTTTTAGACTTCCCGTTCTAATGTAATTAATTTTATATGACCTTAGATAATATATTCTAGTAAGGAACCGGATTTCCGTAAAATACTGAGGAGGATGGGATATTTTACACCATTTTTCACTTCATCTCAAATTTGAGATGGAGGGCTCAATTAAAAATTAAAATGCCCATTTCTCCCCTATTTCTCCTCATGCTGCAACCTCTCTCTATCCCAGCCAAAACCACTATTGCCAATGCATCATCTGGTGATGGTAGTGGGGAAATTCACCATCCGCTGAAACGACAATAAATATCCGAAGTGGGGGAAAAAACGGAAATTTTTCAAAGAACAATTTTATTTCAAGTCAAATGAATATAAAATTACATGAACAATAAAAATAAAATATATAAAAATCGAAATTGACTCCATCAAAACTAGAAACATTCATCCTTTGAACTAGATGATAGCACCATTCATCCTTTGAAACCCATTTCTGCCGTGCAAAAAAAATGCGCCGCCTGTAGGTAGGTATTGTAGGATGAACCGACGTCTTCGACCCTTGATAAACCCAATTCAGAAAGGGCCGTTCGGCCGGCGAACACAACTGATGAGAAGAAACGCCTTGGTCGGCGTTGGCAGCGGTGGCTGGGCTCTCTCTTTCAAAGGACTGGAGTATAGAGGTACAAAAAGGGGGATAATCCAACAAATGAAGAGATAGGGCCCAAAGCAGGAGGAGAAAATTAGTGAATCAATGGGGTGCCTCCCCATTGAATACGAGATCAATTGCAGGAAATGAATTTTGCATATCAAAACTCCCACGTAATAATGTTGCACTTGAATTTTGGAAGAAAACTGCCACGGAAATTTGAATGCCTTTCAAACCTCATCATGGAGGGGTGTAAATGGTGTATTAACTATAAAAACATTTTTATCGATTAAGTAAAGATACGTCATTGCATTAGACTAATGGGTCTTTTTTTATGTAAGGACCGTGATCCGAATGCTCCGTTTCATTCACACTGAATTTCCAGGAAATTTCCAATAGCAAGTACTGTAGGAGGATGGGATCCAGGACACCATTCTTCACTGCATAAATTGCTGGTGCTGCCCTCAATTGGCTAAAAACCTGCCCATTTTGGTTGGGACCTAAATTTCTCCCTTTGCTGCAACTGCGAATACCCAGCCACAAACCACTATTGCCACAATGCATCATCTGGTGATGGTAGTGGGGAAAATTCACCATCCGCTTAAACGACAATAAATATCCGAATTGGGGTGACATGCAAACGGAAATTTTTACGCACCTTTATTTCAAGTCAGGAATGGAGTTATGCTGGAATAAAAAATAGTTTTTCGAAATTGACTCCATCAAAACCGCCATTCATCCTTTGAACTAGATGATAGCACCATTCATCCTTTGAAATCCATTTTTGCCGTGCAAAAAAAAAAAGGTATGCAAGTTTTGGAGGAAGAAATGACCTCAACAAGAGTTTCTAACCCAGATGACGTCGTCTGAATATGATGAGAAGAAACATAAATTGTCATCTTGATTTGTGTGGGCAAAATTTGCCCTAAAATCTGAATGGGTTTTCGTTTTTCGAATGATGTTGCCTTGATTTCTAAGATTTAATCTAGGTTTCCATGCAATTTCGATTTGGTTTTTCTGAGTTTGAAATTTGGGTTTGTGAGACTTCGAGATTGAAATCTGGGATTTTGATTTGCTATTTCTGAAGTTGCTATTTCAATTTTGGCTTAATTTCTAAGATTGAATATGGGTTTCCATGCTATTACGATTTTGCCCTAATTTCTGAGATTGAATTTGAGTTTGCTATAGTTTCTGTAATTTTGGGAATTTAAATTTGTCCTAATTGCTGAGGATTGTCACTAGTTTCCCCTAATTTCACGAATTGTTTGCCTTAATTTTGCTCTAATTTCGAGATTGCTGTTTGCCATAGTTATGCCCTAATTTCTAGATTGCTGGATATTGTCCGACCTTGCCCTAATTTATTTCCATAATAATTTTCCCTAATTGATGAGATTAGTTAGGATGTTTACCCTAATTTCTGATAGTATTCAATAGACGCGCAGTATTTCATAATTTTCCTAATTTTGAGATTGTTCGTAGTTTGGCCTAATTTCTAGATTATTCAATTAAATAAATTACGAGTTAAATAGGCAAACAATTAAACGAACTATAAAATGAATTACTTGGATGTATTCATTCCAAACTTCGTCTTCCACCATTATCTTATTTTCATTAACGTCCCACAAAAAATCCTCATTTTGAAGAATATCATCAAGTCTGAAGTAAGTCCTCTTCTAATTCTTAATTTTACTTTCAATTTGATTTTGGGTGATGCCATTTTAGGGAAAACACTCGGACATTAAATTACACACATATATATATAACTTTTATCAAAAATTGTTTGGATGAAGCCTTCCCGGTTACTTTTTTTTATGATTCATCGCGGGGGCCTTTAAAGACATGTTTTAAAAACATTGAGTGGTTCGGATTGTCGAAATTTGGTCCGAAAAGTCGAAAATACCCCAGGTCCGCATGGATACTTAATTAAGGATCCCTTATTAGAAGTTTATTGATATATATATATATATATATCAGTCAGGATCCAGTCAGGACTCCCTGACATAGCTTACGTCCACACCTCTCTCTCCCGGCCATATTGTGATGATCCGAACCGTCCAAAGTGTTTAAAACGTGTTTTTAAGGGGTCCACGCGAGGATTCGTAAAAAAAAAATACCCAGAAGGGCTTGATCCGAGCAGTTTTTGATAAAACTGCAATATATGTATTTATGTGCAGTTTTATCGAAAGCTGCTCGGATCAAGCCCTTCCGAGTATTTTTTTTTGACAAATCCTCGCGTAGACCCTTAAAAACTCATTTTAAACACATCCAGCGGATCGGATCCCGACCAAATGGCCGCGATATGGGAGGTGTGGACGGAAGACTATGTCAGGGAGTTCTGATAGGATCCTGACTGTGTATAATAATAATAATAATAATAATAATAATAATAATAATAATAATAAGGTCAGATGTCAATTTCCAAGGTGCACAATTTCTTTTTGTAATTGACGAATAAGGCCCTGCTTAGTCAAAGAGTCAATTATTTTCTAAACATAGTAAACACCGCCTAATTAAAATAGGTTGGCAACCTACAAAATAACTTTGCCTCATTAAAAAAGTTTATCGCAATGTGTTACGTGACGTTTTTTTTTTTTTTTGAACTTTTAATGGTTTTTTAATGAACTTTTAATTATTTACCCCCAAAAAAAAAAAAAAGCAAATTCATGACGTCATCGATGACGTCATCAATGCTACGTGTGTTTCACGCGGATTCCCAAATGGACCCTATCCAACCCGAAACTGCAACGTGCTCGATCACTGCACTTCATCATCATCACTTCCTACTCCCTCCGTTCCAATTTAAATGTTCTCTACGGTTATGCGTGCTTTTTTAAAACTCTTATAGTTTTCATTTTATAATATATTTTATATGCAATATGGATCTTATTTAATAGATCTCAATTAGTTCTATTACACAAATTTTTTTAAAATTTTGAAAACCTTACCAATAAAAAGATATAGAGCTTTGAAAATGACACGGATATACGATTGAGCATTTAAAATAATGGGACGGAGGGAGTATAAATCAGAGAGTGAACGGCCCTCTCTTCCTAGAAATCGATCCGATTCAATTTGAAGGAAAGAAATGGCAGCAGCAGTGAGGAGAATGAAATTGGGTTCACAAGGAATAGACGTATCAGCACAGGGACTGGGTTGTATGGGCATGTCGGGCTTGTACGGCCCTCCAAAGCCAGAAGAAGACTTGATCAAGCTCATCCACCACGTCGTCTCCTCCGGCGTAACCTTTCTCGACACCTCCGACTTCTACGGTGACAACGAACTCCTCCTCGCCAAGGTATATACCCCACAATTTGTCCCTTGTTTTCATCACTTGTTTGCCATTTTTTGTTTAGTAAATTGGTGATCGAGATAAACGAATTGGGTTCTGTTAACGGTGATTGGATTTTTTTTTTTAAGGATGAGTTTGGGAGTTATTTTTAATTTTAGATTCTGAATTGTGATTGCACATTTGCACGTCATAGGTTTCTGGATCATAATAACAACTAGTACTATAAATTTTTGAGTTTTTTTTCGAAACATCCCTTGAACTATCACCAATTTCTTTATTTCGTACTTGAACTTTCAAAATCTTTTATGTAGTTCCTGAACTACTTACTTGACGTGCACGTGGTCCTTTTTTTAACGGCAGTTAGTTTCATGGACGGAAAACGAGTTGTGTTCGCGTCACGGATAACCAAGGGTAAAAACGTTAGACTCCTTGTGTGCCCTCCCCTTTCGACGCCATCTACAGGCGCGCACAGAGAGAGAGAGAGAGAGAGAGAGAGAGAGAGAGAGAGAGAGAGAGAGAGAGAGAGAGAGAGAGAGAGAGAAGATTTGGACAATGTTCAACAAGATTTATACCCACTTACATGGGGTTTACATGGGGTTAACACCAACACCAATCTATTAAAAAGAACCTAAACAAAACTTAGGCTGGTTAAATTTGACCAATGGGGATAAAAAAAAAAAAAAAAAAGGCACACTAATTTGCAGCACATCTGAGGGAGATTGTCTAGTCTATCAGCAAGAGAAATTGATAAACGGCGGTTGAAGAGTAATGCAGAAGCAGCCTTTCTGAATCTAATCTTTAGTGCAATTCAGATTCGACAGGAACGGCTCAAGCAGTCCAGAGGAAAGTTTCTCGCTCGAACAGCCCGCAAAGATAACCAGATCGCATCTGTTTTCATGTGCAATTGTAAGAACACGAAGAGAAAAAAAGAGTAAAAAAACAGAGACTAACAATCTGAAGCCTTGTAACTTTATCTTCTTTGTATCTTGAAGCATTTACCTGGTTTTGGTTGGTGTTAGTTGAAACAGGGCTCGTTCGAGACGGGTTCGTGGATCCATTCTGAGACTCTTCAAAGGTTCAATTTTTGTTCCAGTTCTACACATTTGGAAGGATTTGATGAAAAAGAGGAATATGCTTGTTATAGGTGGCAGTGGGGAGAATTTGAGGATTCGAATGTGGGTCCTCATCTCTCTCTCTCTTGGTGATGGCGTCGAATGGGGAGAGGGCAGACAAGGAGTCCGACATTTTTACCCTTAGTTTTGGGGCCATGATCACCCGTGACGCGAACACAATTCATTTTCCGTCCATGAAACTAACTACCGTTAAAAAAAGGGCAACATGCACGTCAAGTAAGTAGTTCATGGACTACATAAAGGATTTTGAAAGTTCAAGGACGAAGTAAAGGAATGAGTGATAATTTAAGGGATATTTCGAAAAAAAACTCTAAATTTTTTGGATTATAATGACTTAATGAGAATGTGCGAAAGTAATGCAACATACGGCAGCAAATGAGCTGAGATCCGAGCTATGACGTGTTTGAGCTTGGCTTGTTCAAAACTAGTATAGTTCGAGCTTGGCTCGTTTAGTATCGAGGGGTTCGTGATTGGTTCATTAACTAGCCGAGCCTCTGTAAACCATCCGAGCTTTTATAGACGAGCCGAGTCACATCTAGCTCAAGCTCGGCTCATTTACAAAATTACAAAACGAGATTAAAACTCGAGGTCAAGCTTGACTCGTTTACTAACTAGCCAAGCCGAGCTCATAACAAAATGAGTTATGGAAATGGGCTCCAAGATACTCAAAATTGGAAAATGCCTAATCTGTAATCTAATAGTCCGGGGCTGGGCCTTAACCGGAAGGGATATCTGATTCAATGTTTGAGCGAACTGGTGTAGGAAAGTGATTTTTTGATGAACTATTCAACCAAGAATGACATTTCCAAGCTAAGTAGGATTTTGTTGATGAGTGCCTAGATCTTTGGGATTGAACCAAATCTGAACTTGATTTGTCATAGATTGGCTCAGGATAATCCTCAGCCTACTTTGTTAACTTCCATGGCCTCCACTTGGGTCAAGTGTGAAGAAGAATAGGGCACTCCTCTGCCTATGTATCTGTATCGTTTGTAAAGCTTGAAATGAAACGCAATCTGTTGGGAGTGAAAGCGAAACTTTGTGGCTTCCCTGTCGTAGGTTTTGGTGAGCGAAACCTTTGTAAGTCTACTCCACATATTGAAATCGACTGCCCTGGGAATGGGCAATTACCAAACCATGTAAAAATCTGTGTTTGTGTGCTTTTGTGAGTTTCACAAGAGAATCTGATCACAACTTTAGAGGGTAATCATAGAATTCAAGCTTAATCCATTAGAAAATTGTTGGACTTGGTAAAACTTTCCAATGATATATACTAGGTGGATAAAATTTTTGACTTAACCCAAACAGTTCATAGAGTACCTCGTGCGGTAGAATTTCTTTTCGCTCAAGACTACTGGTATCCAAATGCAGCTTCATAGTTGCACTCATCAGTAGTGCATCTGTAATTTGATTGGAATGTAGTTGTTGGATTTTTGTGATTGTTGATTTGATTCAATTGCATTTGTGTTATAGGCCCTGAAAGGAGGGTGGAGAGAGAAAGTGCAGTTGGCTACAAAATTCGGGATCACCAACAAGGATGGTGCCCCCATAACACGTGGAGACCCAGAGTATGTGAGGGAGGCTTGTGAGAGAAGCTTGAAACGCCTCGAGGTGGATTACATCGATCTGTATTACCTGCATCGAATGGACACCACCGTTCCAATCGAAGTCACGGTTTGACATCTTGTTCCTCCCTCCCTCCCCCTCTCTACACACACGCACAAACACACACACACACACTTTTTTTTTTGTACGTATGTATATATATGTGACATGTGCATATACAGTGATTGGTCATGTACATTGGGCTTATGGTTTTCAGGAAGAGCAAAAAGGTTGATTAGTTGTTAGTACCCAGTTGAAATAGGGAGGACTAGTTGTCATTTTGATTGCTGTTCTTAATCTTTGTGGTCTCTGAATTGTGTTGCTCTTGGTTTTGGGCCTTTTTAATCCTTTTGCATCAGGTGTTAAGCAAATGTTTCTTTTGGGTGATCTTTGATCATCAAAAGAACCACGGCGTCCAGTTGTACATTCTCATTTGATTAGAGGTCTAAGTGATGAGGAATGATGTACTTAATCATGTTTGATTCTGGGTTTAGGTAGGATGAGATTAGACCATTTGGTTGCAGAAAACCTCATGGTGCGCGCTTACTACATCACTCAGAAATTTGTAGACGAAGGTAACCCGATTAGAAGTGGATTGCTGATGCAAGGATTTTCAGTCCTTTGCTCTATCCAGCTGAGCTACTTGAACCACTTTCCTAAAGTCTATTTCTTCATCAAATAGCGTCCTACCTTACCACTTGATTAGTAAGGGGTGTAAATGCAAGGGAGTTTTAATGCTTTTACGTCATACATTAAGTAAATGGCTCTTTTGGTTGATTTTAGTTATTGATTAGCACTACCACGTCCGGTGGCACACCCTTGTTCGATTTGAAGTGAAAGGATGAGGACAGGACGGATATACTGGTTCCCTCACATTACAGGACTTGTCCATAATTGATTTTGGGTTTAGGTAGGACTGGCGTTGGATCATCTTGTTTATGAAACATACTTCCATGGTCATTGCAATTCGAAGATGCCACTAGGAAACCTGTAACCAAGGTATCATTATAACAATGTACGGACGTTATCTTCATTTTCACTTTAATTTCGTTGTGACACTTCAAATCAAAGCCTCAGTTTTGGGACTGCACTTGAGTTGATTGACTATCTTTTGCTAGCTCTTTCTTAGCCTCTTATGTTGAAGGAAATTTCGTTCTTTTAGTTATGAGTGTTTTCTAACCCTGGTTGTGCAACCCTTTTGTAAGATTAAAGCACTCAAGGAGCTAATTGACGAGGGTAAAATAGAGTACATCGGCCTGTCTGAAGCCTCTTCTTCTACAATCAGAAGGGCACATGCTGTGCATCCTATAACAGCTGTGCAAATGGAGTGGTCCTTATGGTCAAGAGATATAGAGGGGACATTGTTCCCACTTGCAGGTGAGGTGTCATTTTTGCTAATTAAGTGGATTTGAGAGTTGATATGTGTTCTGATTCCTGAATGTCTTACTAATTTTGTTTTCAAATTCAGAGAACTTGGCATCGGAATTGTTACGTACAGTCCTTTGGGACGGGGATTTTTATCAGGAGGTGCTAATTTGGTAGCGAACTTACCAGATGGTGATTTCCGAAAGGTTTGTGCATTTTGTTGTTATTTTAACTAAACAGAGTAGGTTTAAAGTTGCAACTGGAATCGGTTCTTGGGATTACTATATCTTCATCATAAGTCCTGCATTTAGTTGTTATTTTTACTTAAAACATAAAACTTTACAGTAACGGGAAACAGTTTTAAAACTGTAACTGGAATCTGTATTACTGTATTACTATCACATTCATAATAATAATAATAATAAGGCCTATACCAGTGCATGAAGCTCTATGCGGGGTCTGGGAAAGGGTTGATCGCAGTTTCCAAGAATGGAACCCGTGACCTACAGACCACAATGGGTAGCTTTACCGCTGTGCCTGGTCAGCGCTTCTATCACATTCATAATAACTCCCGCATTTAGTTTTGTTTTGGTTAGGTTAAAAAATTTATTAACACCAAACAAAGGACATGAACACCGGGGTATACCCGTGAAGCAACAATAGGGAACGACACCAACAAAACAAAAACAGGTTTAAAACTGTAATTGGAACTGCATTAATGTCCTGTGCGTAACTCCAAATCCATCTAATTATTTGACTTGCGATTTGCGAAGCTAATGAACCTTCGATGGTTGCGAAGTTAGTTTCTGCCTACCTATGATTGTTTGCTATTTGTGGTTGTTAGCTTGTATATGGTACCGTTTTCCTGCCATAGCTCTAATCACATCGTTTGTCAGCAATTTCTCCACTGGGGCGATCTTTTACGCCTCTACATGCTCTTGGAAGCCGAATAATATGATGACCGTTCACACAGCCTTGATTTTTAACTACATTTAGATTTCAAGTCGATTGCACAAATGTGATTTCCATTACAGTTATATGGAAATATAACTGTAAATGGCGAAACATTTCCCCAGGGACTTTAGAGGACACCATGCATTTCTTTATTACTGTAACAGGCAGTAAATATGATTTTTCGGTCCTTCTGCGTCCTTTATTCAGTTGTAATAATCCTGAATCACATGCTTCTTTTGTAGGATATGCCAAGGTTCAAACCTGAGAATGTAGAACATAACAAGAAGATATTCGAGCAGGTGAACGAAATGGCACGAAGGAAGGGCTGCACCCCATCACAGCTGGCATTGGCGTGGGTCCACCACCAAGGGAGCGACGTATGTCCCATCCCTGGTACCACCAAGATCGAGAACTTCAACCAGAACATTGGTGCATTATCCGTAAAGCTAACTCCTGAAGAAATGGCTGAACTGGAATCCTATGCTTCTGCCGACGCAGTTAAGGGTGATAGACACATGTATATGTCGACTCTGTGGATAAACTCAGAGACTCCTCCATTGTCGTCGTGGAAACCCGAGTGAAGGCATGCCTCTTTCTGTGTGTACGTGCTTTATGGAATAAATTGCTTAGCACTTGCCTATTTCGCGTGGGTTTTTGGGGTTTTGAGTTTCCATCGGTGTAGTGTTTGTACAGTATGGACCTCCCTTATCTGAGTCGTATCCATCTTGTAAATGAAGTGTGATGTTACTGTTTATGGGTTCTTCGATGTTATGGCTTAAATAAAAGGAATATGTTTCCGTATTGTGCATGGAGCTGTGTTTTGTTTTGCTTTGCTTTGCTTTATTTAGATTTACCTCTTATCTTAGAGCATCTCCACCAGTCTCGCTACTGCCTCCTTTCTCGCCATTTCAGGCGAGTTTGGCTGGAAATCGAAACCTAGCAACCTCGCTACCCAGCTAGCCATCGGCGCTTGCACTGTAGACCTCGCCTGGCCTTCTCTCTCTCTCTCTCTCTCGTCTCCCTACAAATCGACGCGGGAAGAGTAGCAAGGAGGAGGGTCATAGCTCTTGTCGCCGGCAAAAATGAGTCGCTGGACAATTGATGCTAAAATTGTTTTGAGACATGAGGGTTGTAGCTCTCGTTGAGACGATTCCATTGGTGCAAGACCCGTCGCCGATAGAGTCTCGTGGTACTCGCACGCACCGGTCAAAGGTGGCGCGTGATAGAGAGAGAGATCCACTCTTGGCTCGTGTTGTGCACGTTCCCGTGTGAGGACATTTTTTTTTTCTTTTTTCGAGAGAAATGGCTAGTTTGTTGGGTAGTTTTGATATTTCTTGACTAGCTATATCACTATATCACACTTTTCTAGCAAAAAATTGCTTAATTTTTGTTGTGACTAAGGGAACCATTCTGGGCATCCTTTGCTAACAAAGTCCGCGCATTGATTTGCTTCCCCGCGCTTAATTTCCCGCACGGTGCACTTTGCATGCCATCACAAATTAGGATACTAAGCGGATGGCTTTGATCTCTGTTTTTGTTTATCAATTCTGAAACATTTGCGGCGTCGACCTCTAAGGCTGATCCCGGTGCCAATAAAACGGGCGTTGGAAACCCAGCACCCAGTTTCCTTTACCATGGCCACCTGCTGTCACTTTTCTTACTTGGTTACAAGCTCCATTGACATTTGAGTTTGCTGGTTTCAGTTGGAGAGGGAATCCAGCCAACCTGTAGAACTAGAGTACCTATGGCTGGACACTAATCACAAAAAATTTTGCCAGTCTAAAGCGTGGGAGAGGCAGTCGTGAACCGAGAACTGAGGTCTAATATTGTGCTTGATTGCGCTCTTAGCCATGTTTTGCCAAAAATGTTATTTCGACTCGAGAGTCGAGAATGCTAGTCTATTTATTTGTCGTGTACGGGCACATATCACATGGTACCCAGAATGTGATTACCACAACATTAATGTTTACGTTTTCTTCCTCGATGTGTACGGTATTCCAAATTTTTACTATCGCATGTGTTCGGAATCCATACCTAGATCGTATTCTGTTAGCATCTCTACTGAATTCAACTTCTTGACTTAGGGCATCCGCATCAGGCGGACCAAATGGGAGAAAAGGTTAATCTAGCGAGTCAAATGCTGAAATAAGGCTTAAAATCGGCCTCAACAATTGAGGGGCCCATTTACCAAAAGTTTAAACTTTGCAACAGTTCCTTAACAAATCACAAGAGGCACTGTTCACAAGTTAAGGAATATTTTATCCATTTCTATTAGAATAGGTAGAGTAAAGTAAGAATTTTGAGAACGGGAGAGAAAAAGTAAAGGTGGAGACTTGGGTGGGTGGCATTATAATATATATATAGTAGTTTTTTTTTTTTTGACCTTCCGGTTGGGTGTATTACAATAGAGAGTATGATTTTGTAAATTTTTAATAAAGTGACTTGCTAAAATATAAAAGATGTTTTTGAAATTAAATTTAGTGTTAAATTTGAGGAGGATGATATTGATGCTCTTACAAGATAGGAATACAGAATACTCCATATACTTGCCCCATTTGACATAACTTTTTGAGGGCTTTTCGATACAAAAAAGCTATGAATACCATGCTTGTATACGCTAAATGTATGAACGGTGCATCTTAACTGTTCAAAAACTTTTTTGAAGGTCCGGATTTTAAATAAGCTATTTGTGCGAAAAGTTTAAACTATTCGCGCAAATAGTGTATTTAAAACCCAGACCATTGATTTCTGAGATGAACGGTTAAGATGCGTTGTGTGTATTTGTCCTATGCCACAAGAGGGTTGTTTTCGATATGGCCAAATGGAGGCCTATCTAGCTAGTTTAGTTTTGCAAACCTGCCTAATAATCCAATTAGACGTAGTTTGGCTTAATAATCTATTTGGCTTTTTTTTTTTCTTTATTCAATTTTATTAGCCATTGATAGTTTTGGGTCAATTTTTTTAAATTTTGATCATAATTAATTTCTTTTTAAATGTATCTTATCGATACAAACCAATAATTCACAAAAAAAAAAAAAAACTAGCGTTGAAAGATGAAAAAAAATCCAAAAAGATTATTGAACTAAACTAGTGCGAAGTACTATTGTTCACTTCACATTTCCAAAAAATTTTCCAAGGAGATTCTTTCCTTATCTCTCATCTCTCCAATCATTAATCACATTTCTCTCTCTACTCATACCCTTTTCTCCAATCATTAATTCTCATTTCTCTCTCTATCTCTCTTCAATTATTACACCTCTCTCTAATTATTACTTTTTCCAAAACCCATCCAAATACTATCTCAAAAATATTTCTCAAAATTCTCAACCAAACAGAGTGGTCGATCTTGGATATCACGTGCATCTTCAGAAGTGTAGGCCCAGTATTATTAAATATCCAAATGCCCTGTTCCAATTAGGCTCTGTTTTTGGGCCCCGATATGTGGAAGGTCCAGATGTCCAGTTAGTAGAAATTTTTCAATGCCGAGTAGGTACCATGTGGTAGTACTCGGCACACATCTCGGAAGTCCAAAAATAACCCTGTCTGATTTTATGGATTTTCGATTTTAACACATTGATTTTATGAGATTTCTCATAAAATCAACGTGCTAAAATGAGAAATTCCATAAAATCTAATGAGAAATAAGGCCTAATTTAGCCCACCTCAAAGCATTCAAAACCGCCTAAGCCTCCACTCTCAGCTTCTTTGCTAGAATGCTAGTGATGATGTTGTGGTTTTTGAATTTGGTGATGAACTTTCATGGTTTCAGTTTTTGGAAATTAAAGACCGTATCGCTCACAAAACATTTAACATAATTTTTTACACAAGTAATCAGAGCGCCACGCTAATAATGCTATTGGAGAAGGTAAAAAGGCCAGCAAATTATTTACCCTAAAAAGAAAAAATAGTAGAAAAAAGCCAGCAAATTCTTGACGTCATCGATGACGTCATCAATGCTACGTGTGTTTCACGCGGATTCCCCACTGGACCCTATCCAATCCGACACTGCAACGTGCTCGATCACTGCACTTCATCATCATCACTTCTTCCTATAAATCACAGAGAGTGAACAGCCATCTCTTCCTAGAAATCGATCCACAGAGAGAGAGAGAGAGAGAGAGAGAGATTGAGATTCAATTTGAAGGAAAAAAATGGCAGCAGCAGTGAGGAGAATGAAATTGGGTTCGCAAGGAATGGAGGTATCAGCACAGGGACTGGGTTGTATGGGCATGTCGGCCATGTACGGCCCTCCAAAGCCAGAAGAAGACATGATCAAGCTCGTCCACCACGTCGTCTCCTCCGGCGTCACCTTTCTCGACACCTCCGACGTCTATGGTGACAACGAACCCCTCCTCGCCAAGGTATATACCCCACAATTTGTCCCTTGATTTCATCACTTGTTTGCCATATTTTGTTTAGTAAATTGGTGATCGAGATAAACGAATTGGCTTCTGTCAACGGTGATTGGGTTTTTATTTTTTATTTTTTAGGATGAGTTTGGGAGTTATTTTTAATTTTAGATTCTGAATTGTGATTGCACATTTGCACGTCATAGGTTTTTGGATCATAATAACAACTAGTACTATAATTTTTTTGGATTATAATGACTTAATGAGAATGTGCGAAAGTAATGCAACATACGGTTGCATATGAGCTGAGATCCGAGTGAAGTGTTTGAGCTTGGCTTGTTCAAAACTAGTATAGATCGAGCTTGCCTCATTTAGTATCGAGGGGTTCGTGATCAGTTCATTAACTAGCCGAGCCTCTGTAAACCAGCCGAGCTTTTATAGACGATCTGAGTCACATCTAGCTCAAGCTCGGCTCATTTACAAAATTACAAAACGAGATTAAAACTCGAGGTCAAGCTTGACTCGTTTACTAACTAGCCAAGCCGAGCTCATAACAAAATGAGTTATGGAAATGGGCTCCAAGACACTCAAAATTGGAAAATGCCTAATCTGTAATCTAATAGTCCGGGGCTGGGCCTTAACCGGAAGGGATATCTGATTCAATGTTTGAGCGAACTGGTGTAGGAAAGTGATTTTTTGATGAACTATTCAACCAAGAATGACATTTCCAAGCTAAGTAGGATTTTGTTGATGAGTGCCTAGATCTTTGGGATTGAACCAAATCTGAACTTGATTTGTCATAGATTGGGTCAAGTGTGAAGAAGAATAGGGCACTCCTCTGCCTATGTATCTGTATTGTTTGTAAAGCTTGAAATGAAACGCAATCTGTTGGGAGTGAAAGCGAAACTTTGTGGCTTCCCTGTCGTAGGTTTTGCTGAGCGAAACCTTTGTAATTCTACTCCACATCAAGGTTGTGAAATCGCGAATCGAATCGAGAATCGAATTGACCCTTTTCTGAATCGTGAATCTAATCGAATCGTGAATCGTAACGATTCGGTCCAACTTTCACAAATACATTGGAAAATGTATCTATGCCTCTACATAATAAAGATACATTGTAAAATTGAAAAATTTAAGCTAAAATACATATTTAGGATTGTTTTCTACTATAAATTGATGATCACATGACATCATAGCAAAATAAATACTATAGTATCATCGATATATGCATATAAATGTTAAGAATTCATAATAAAAAGCTTACAAAATAAAGCTTGTAGCTAGCCTTAATAGGTAGGAAACTAGTTTATATGGCAACGTATGTGGGTTAGTCCGAGCCTCAGAGCCATGCCCTGGTCTATGATTTAGAGGATACAAGAACCAAAAGGATTGATTTGTCAAATTACATATCCATGGTAGATACGTCTCCATTGAATAAAGAATATGATTTTCCGTACTATATGATCTCATAGTCTTACTTTTCTATAAGAAAAAACAAGGCAAAATAGCAAAAGTGGTTTCATATTGTCGAATGAAAGTTGTGATAAACCTTGATTCACCTAAAGATTCGAATCGTTTTTGCGTGAATCGGGAATCGAACCGTGAATTGGACGATTCACCTCCGATTCTATACCAACCATGATTCACCTAAAGATTCGTATCGTTTTTGCACAAAATCGTGAATCGAATTGTAAATCGAATCGTGAATCGTGCGATTCTGACAACCATGCTCCACATATTGAAATCGACTGCCCTGGGAATGGGCAATTACCAAACCATGTAAAAATCTGTGTTTGTGTGCTTTTGTGAGTTTCACAAGAGAATCTGATCACAACTTTAGCGGGTAATCATAGAATTCAAGCTTAATCCATTAGAAAATTGTTGGACTTGGTAAAACTTTCCAATGATATACTAGGTGGATAAGATTTTTGACTTAACCCAAACAGTTCATAGAGTACCTCGTGCGGTAGAATTTCTTTTCGCTCAAGACTACTGGTATCCAAACGCAGCTTCATAGTTGCACTCATCAGTAGTGCATCTGTAATTTGATTGGAATGTAGTTCTTGGATTTTTGTGATTGTTGATTTGATTCAATTGCATTTGTGTTATAGGCCCTGAAAGGAGGGTGGAGAGAGAAAGTGCAGTTGGCTACAAAATTCGGGATCAGCAACAAGGGTGGTGCCCCCAAAACACGTGGAGACCCAGAGTATGTGAGGGAGGCTTGTGAGAGAAGCTTGAAACGCCTCGAGGTGGATTACATCGATCTATATTACCTGCATCGAATTGACACCACCGTTCCAATCGAAGTCACGGTTTGACCTCTTGTTCCTCCCTCCCTCCCTCCCTCCCCCTCTCTACACACGCACACAAACACACACACGCGCACACACACACACACACACACACACACTTTTTTTTTTTGTACGTATGTATATATATGTGACATGTGCATATACAGTGATTGGTCATGTGCATTGGGCTTATGGTTTTCAGGAAGAGCAAAAAGGTTGATTAGTTGTTAGTACCCAGTTGAAATAGGGAGGACTAGTTGTCATTTCGATTGCTGTTCTTAATCTTTGTGGTCTCTGAATTGTGTTGCTCTTGGTTTTGGGCCTTTTTAATCGTTTTGCATCAGGTGTTAAGCAAATGTTTCTTTTGGGTGATCTTTGATCATCAATAGCACCATGGCGTCCAGTTGTACATTCTCATTTGATTAGACGTCTAAGTGATGAGGAATGATGTACTTAATCATGTTTGATTCTGGGTCTAGGTAGGATGAGATTAGACCATTTGGTTGCAGAAAACTTCATGGTGCGCGCTTACTACATCACTCAGAAATTTGTAGACGAAGGTAACCCGATTAGAAGTGGATTGCTGACGCAAGGATTTTCAGTCCTTTGCTCTATCCAGCTGAGCTACTTGAACCAATTTCCTAAAGTCTATTTCTTCATCGAATAACGTCCTACCTTACCACTTGATTAGTAAGGGATGTAAATGCAAGGGAGTTTTAATGCTTTTACGTCATACATTAAGTAAATGGCTCTTTTGGTTGATTTTAGTTATTGATTAGCACTACCACGTCCGGTGGCACACCCTTGTTCGATTTGAAGTGAAAGGATGAGGACAGGACGGATATACTGGTTCCCTCACATTACAGGACTTGTCCATAATTGATTTTGGGTTTAGGTAGGACTGGCGTTGGATCATCTTGTTTATAAAACATACTTCCATGGTCATGGCAATTCGAAGATGCCACTAGGAAACCTGTAACCAAGGTATCATTATAACAATGTACGGACGTTATCTTCATTTTCACTTTAATTTCATTGTGACACTTCAAATCAAAGCCTCAGTTTTGGGACTGTACTTGAGTTGATTGACTATATTTTGCTAGCTCTTTCTTACCCTCTTATGTTAAAGGAAATTTCGTTCTTTTAGTTATGAGTGTTTTCTAACCCTGGTTGTGGAACCCTTTTGTAAGATTAAAGCACTCAAGGAGCTAATTGACGAGGGTAAAATAAAGTACATCGGACTGTCTGAAGCCTCTTCTTCTACAATCAGAAGGGCACATGCTGTGCATCCTATAACAGCTGTGCAGATGGAGTGGTCCTTATGGTCAAGAGATATAGAGGCGGACATTGTTCCCACTTGCAGGTGAGGTGTCATTTTTGCTAATTAAGTGGATTTGAGAGTTGATATGTGTTCTGATTCCTGAATGTCTTACTAATTTTGTTACTCAAATTCAGAGAACTTGGCATCGGAATTGTTACGTATAGTCCTTTGGGACGGGGATTTTTATCAGGAGGCGCCAATTTGGTAGCGAACTTACCAGATGGTGATTTCCGAAAGGTTTGTGCATTTTGTTGTTATTTTAACTTAACAGAGTAGGTTTAAAACTGCAACTGGAATCGGTTCTTCGGATTACTATCATCTTCATCATAAGTCCTGCATTTAGTTGTTATTTTTACTTAAAACATAAAACTTTACAGTAACGGGAAACAGTTTTAAAACTGTAACTGGAATCTGTATTACTGTATTACTATCACATTCATAATAATAATAATAATAAGGCTTATACCAGTGCATGAAGCTCTATGCGGGGTTTGGGAAGGGTTGATCGCAGTTTCCAAGAATTGAACCCGTGACCTACAGACCACAATGGGTAGCTTTACCGCTGTGCCTGGTCTGCCCTTCTATCACATTCATAATAACTCCCGCATTTAGTTTAGCTTTGGTTCAGTTAAAAAATTTATTAACACCAAACAAAGGACGTGAACACCGGGGTATACCCGTGAAGCAACAACAGGGAATAACACCAACAAAACAAAAACCAAAGTTAATCCAGAAGCTTAGTAAAGTTGTTATTTTTACCGGGTATAAAGCTTAATAGAAACAGGTTTAAAACTGTAATTGGAACTGCATTAATGTCCTGTGCGTAACTCCAAATCCATCTAATTATTTGACTTGCGATTTGCGAAGCCAATGAACCTTTGATGCTTGCGAAGTTAGATTCTGCCTACCTATGATTGTTTGCTATATGTGGTTGTTAGCTTGTATATGGTACCGTTTTCCTGCCATAGCTCTAATCACATCCTTTGTCAGCAGTTTCTCCACTGGTGCGATCTTTTACGCCTCTACATGCTCATGGAAGCCGAATAATATGATGACCGTTCACACAACCTTGATTTTTAACTACATTTAGATTTCAAGACGATTGCACAAATGTGATTTCCATTACAGCTATATGGAAATATAACTGTAAATGGTGAAACATTTCCCCAGGGACTTTAGAGGACACCATGCATTTCTTTATTACTGTAACAGGCAGTAAAATTTTTTTTTCGAACCTTCTGCATCCTTTATTCAGTTGTAATAATCCTGAATCACATGCTTCTTTTGTAGAATATGCCAAGGTTCAAACCTGAGAATGTAGAACATAACAAGAAGATATTTGAGCGGGTGAATGAAATGGCACGAAGGAAGGGCTGCACCCCATCACAGCTGGCATTGGCGTGGGTCCACCACCAAGGGAACGACGTTTGTCCCATCCCTGGTACCACCAAGATCGAGAACTTCAACCAGAACATTGGTGCATTATCCGTAAAGCTAACTCCTGAAGAAATGGCGGAACTGGAATCCTATGCTTCTGCCGACGCAGTTAAGGGTGATAGACACGTGTATATGTCGACTACGTGGATAAACTCAGAGACTCCTCCATTGTCGTCGTGGAAACCCGAGTGAAGGCATGCCTCTTTCTATGTGTACGTGCTTATGGAATAAATTGCTTAGCACTTGGCTTTTTCGTGTGTGTATTTTGGAGTTTTGAGTTTCTTCCATCGGTGTAGTGTTTGACTATATAACTATCTTGGCTCGAGGAGTTGTTCGGTATGGGTTCTTGGCTCGAGGAGTTGTTCCCTTATCTGAGTCGTATCCATCTTGTAACTGAAGTGTGATGTTACTGTTTATGGGTTCTTCGATGTTATGGCTTAAATAAGAGGAATATGTTTCCGTATTGTGCATGGAGCTGTGTTTTGTTTTGCTCTGCTTTGCTTTATTTAGATTTACCTCTTATCTTAGAGCATCTCCACCAGTCTCGCTACTGCCTCCTTTCTCGCCATTTCAGGCGAGTTTGGCTGGAAATCGAAACCCAGCAACCTCGCTACCCGGCTAGCCATCGGCGCTAGCACTGTAGACCTCACCTGGCCCTCTCTCTCTCTCTCTCTCTCTCTCGTCAGGTCTCTCGCTCATCCCCGTACAAATCGACGTGGGAAGAATAGCAAGGAGGAGGGTCATAGCTCTTGTCGCCGGCAAAAATGAGTCGCTGGACAATTGATACTAAAATTGTTTTGAGACACGAGGGTTGTAGCTCTCGTCGAGACGATTCCATTGGTGCAAGACCCGTCGCCGATAGAGTGCCGTGGTACTCTCACGCACCGGTCAAAGGTGGTGCGTGCTAGAGAGTGAGATCCACTCTTGGCTCGTGTTGTGCACGCGCCCGTGTGAGGACATTTTTTTTTTCTTTTTTCGAGAGAAATGGCTAGTTTGTTGGGTAGTTTTGATATTTCTTGACTTGCTATATCACTATATCACACTTTTCTAGCAAAACATGGCTTAATTTTTGTTGCGACCAAGGGAACCATTCTGAGCATCCTTCGCTAACAAAGTCTGCGCATTGATTTGTTTCCCCGCGCTTAATTTCCCGCACGTTGCACTTTGCCATCAGGTTCCTGCAATCACAAATTAGGATACTAAGCGGATGGTTTTGATCTCTGTTTTTGTTGATCAATTCTGAAACATTTGCCGCGTCGACCTCTATTTCAATCCCTGTAATATGCAATTCCATAGCCATTTTGAGACCATCTCGGAGAGCCCATAATTCCGCTTCTAAGGTTGATCCCGGTGCCAATAAAACGCGCGCTGGAAACTCAGTTTCCCAGTTTCCTTTACCATGGTCACCTGCTGTCGCTTTTCTTACTAGGTTACAAGCTCCATTGACATTGAGTTTGCTGGTTTCAGTTAGAGAGGGAATCCAGCCAACCTGTAGAACTGGAGTACCTATGGCTGGACACTTATCACAAAAAAATTGCCAGTCTAAAGCGCGGGAGAGGCAGTCGTGAACCGGGAACTGAGGTCTAATATTGTGCTTGATTGCGCTCTTAGCCATGTTTTACCAAAAATGTTCTTTCGACTCGAGAGTCGAGAATGCTAGTTTATTTATGTGTCGTGTAGGCATATATCACATGGTACCCAAAAGGTGATCACCAAAGCATTGATGTTCACGTTTTCTTCCTAAATGTGTACGGTATTCAAAACTTTTACTATCGCATGTGTTCGGAATCCATACCTGGATCCTATTCGGTTAGCATCTCTACTGAATTCAACTTCCCGACTTAGGGCATCCGCATCAGGCGGACCAAATGGGAGAAAAGGTTAATCTAGCGAGTTAAAGACTGAAATAAGGCTCAAAATTAGTCTCAAAAATTGAGGGGCCCACTTACAAAAAGTTTAAACTTTGCAATAGTTCCTTAACAAATCACAAGTGATGCTATTCACAAGTTACGGAATATTTTATTCATTTCTATTAGAATAGGTAGAGTAAAGTAAGAATTTTGGGAACGGGAGAGAAAAAGTAAAGGTGGAGACTTGGGTGGCTGGTACTAAAATATAGAGTAGTTTTTTTTTGTGTGTGGTTATATTACAATAGAAAGTATGATTTTGTGAGTTTTTAGTAAAGTGACTTGCTAAAGTATAAAATGTGTTTTTGAGGTTAAATTTGGTGTAAAATTTGAGGAGGTTGATATTGATGCTCTTACAAGATAGGAATACAGAATAATCCATATACTTGCCCAATTTGACATAACTTTTTGAGGGCTTTTCGATACAAAAAGCTATGAATACGCATGCTTGCGTTACGCTAAATGCACGGACGGTGCGTCTTAACTGTCCAAAAGCTTTTTCGACGGTCCGGATTTTAAATAAATTATTCGTGCAAAGAGTAAACTCTTTGCGCGAATAGTTTATTTAAAATCCGGATCATTGATTTCTGAGATGGACGGTTAAGATGCGTTGCGTGCATTTATCGTATGCCAGTACGTACCCACAACGTGGTTGTTTTCGATATGGCCAAATGGAGGCCAATCTAGCTAATTTAGTTTTGCAAACCTGACTAATAATCAATTATTAGACGTAGTTTGGCTAAATAATCTATTTGGCTTTTTATTTTATTCAATTTTATTTGCCATTGATAGTTTTGGGTCTTTTTTTTTTGGATTATTTTTTCGTTAATTTTTTCCTTTTTTAGTTTTGGTCATGATTTTTTTCTATTTAAATACTCCCTCTGTCCCTATTTAAGTGATGATGTTACTATTCCAGCTGGATTCGAAAGTTGTTTATAATTTTCAATCTATATTACATAAAATATGCAATATGGATCTTGTTTTATAGAAATCAATGAGTTCTAAAATACAATTTTTTCAAAAGTACATAATATATTATAGATTGAAAGTTATAGACAATTTAAAAATAAAGTCAAAAAGTGAAAGTGGTCATTTAAAAAGGGACAGAGGGAGTATATCTCATCGATCCGAACCAAAATTCCAAAAAAAAAAAAAAAACTAGCGTGGAAATATGAAAAAAAATTGAATAAAAAAAATCCAAAAAGATAATTGAGCTAAACTAGTACTATATATTGGATACTTGGATATCATGTTCGTCTTCAGAAGTGTAGGCCCAGTATTGTGAAATATCCAAATGCCCAGATCCAATTAGGCCCTGTTTTTGGGCCCTGATATGTGGGAGGTCCAGATGTCTAGTTATAGGAGAAATTTTTTAATGCCAATCGAGCGGATACCATATGGTGGTACTCGATGCGCATCTCAGACGTCCAAAAATATTTTGGATGATCCGGATTTAAAAGAGAGAGAGGAGAGAAATTTGGGCTGTCCAAAATATTTTTTGAATTCGAGAAGAGTTCTCGGGCATCGCCATGTGGTGCCCGCTCAACATAGCTCAATTACTTTATTTTGTGAATTGAAGAATAACTGTTGGAATAAAAATAGTTGGGTAAGCTGAACTATGGATTAATATTCACTTATTCTAACTACCTAAACACGTATTGCATGTCATTAGTGGTCATAGCCAATATTGCATGTTCAAGAAGAACAGTATTAGCATGAATTAGCAACTAAATTAAAAGAAAGTACCAATTTTTCATGAAACGATAGGGGAAAACAAAATGCCCATTTGGGTAAATTGGAGCAAATACATTAGGATGGAATTCTTGTTATTTTAGAAGTTTATAAAGGGATGAAAGGATGAAACTATGATGAAATATATGAGGTAGGGGTGCCTGGTAGATCAACCGATCCGTTTAATCCGTCCAAACTGACCAAATCTAACTATCCGCGATTCCACCCGAGGTATGTTACGGATAGATGTGAATCCTAATACTCTAGTTTGGGGGAATTCGGTTTAGGTACGAACAGCCCGATCCGCCCGATCCGCCCAATCCGCCCTTCTCCACTTCCCTTATCTGCTTGATCCGCCCAATCAGCATCCGAATCCACCCAACCGTATCTCACTCGTGAACGGGTGTGGATGGAGAATATGATAATCCGCAACGAGCCGATTCGCCCAGAACCGATCTGTGGACATGCCTGATAGGAGGAAACTAAAAGTGTAGCTATACATGTACTCTTTGAGGGGCATGTGGAATTGACGATGCTTATTTGGTGAACCTAAGAGTCGTTAGGTCTCGTGAAATCAACATTCTTTTACTCAATCAATGCGTTTAGTCCAATTTTCTTTTAGAAGATTGGGTTCAATTAAAACCTCACACCCTCCGTTCATCTCTGAGACAAGCATATTACTCGCTGGTTCAACTAAGTAGCGTTCCTGTCGCGACGCTAGCACCGCCCAAACCCATTCATGACTAATCAAGTTTGTAAGTGAAATTATGCAAAGCACTACAAGTCCTAGAGGGGGGTGAATAGGACGACCACTTTAAAAATAAACCGCTTCGATTTCAACCAATTCAATCATTTACCATGGCAAATCAAACAACTCAACAAGTTCAATATAGAGTAATTAAACTAATGAGACAAAACACACGATATACGTGGAAACTACTTAGGGTCTAAACACTCTAAGCATAAAACCACGGCCTAGTCCTACTCATGCATTCCATAAATCAAAAGGTTTACAAGAATTAACAAGACTAGGAATTACCCAACAAGCCCCTTGTGACACCTAGCTCCAATTCTTGATGTAGTACTCCGTACTCCTCTTTGATTCCATGGACTCCACAAGCACACCCGTCTTGATCTCCGAGTCAACTCGGAGCACCGGTTCAACCGGCTCACGTAGAAACAAGGCAACACAACATGATGTATGAAAAAGATTGGATTTTTATGAAAGTTTTTGAAAACCAAAATCAACCTAGAGTAGATCCATGGAGAGGAAGACTCTAGATTGAAGAAAGATGAGAAGAGCAAGCTCAAATCATCAAGAACATCAAGTTCACAAAAGAGAGAAGGATGAAGAAAAGATGAGACTTTCTCTCTCTAAAAATGGCTGATTTTCTCTCAAGTGGGTGTGTGAAAATGAAAGAAAAATGGCTTTTATAGTGCCCATTTTCGTGCTCCCCAAGACAGCCACTCAAAACAAGACATGTGGCCACTTAAAGAGTCTGCAGACCCGTGTAGACGCGCGCAGACGCTCCGTCAGGATTTAGACACTTGGCACAATCTCAACAGACAAGGCCAGACGCGTGTAGACTCGTGCAGACGCAATAAGCTCAAAGATAAATCCTAATGCCTAACTCATTTGAAATGTAAGATCCGAATAAAGCATTAATAAGCCAACCTTATGCACATTAAAACATGTTATTTTGAATGGCCTAAATGCACAAATGATATGCAAGGATATACCTCATTGGATTGAGCTTTGAGGCACTTGACTTGGCGATGACTGGATCATGAAGCTTGAGAATCTCGAATGGAGCATCTAGACTCAACTCCTAAGCACTCTAACTCCCAAACCCCAACAACCGAAGTACAAACTCGGAAAGGCTTGACATAACCCGAAAAATGCCAATAAACCTAACAGTAAGTTTCATTATTAACGAGCAGGTATGCGCAAAAGGAATTCAAGAGCAAAAGTACATAATCGAAAATTATTAAACCCTTTTACATTTATGAAAAGTTAAACAGTAGCAATGTTTTTGGCAGTCTAATATGTTAGATGTGTACCTAGCATCAGTGATACATATAACCTTATATACTGGAGTTTCTTGTTTGATCGAAAGTGTTAAAGTGCTATCATCAAAATAATAAAAGGTAATCGCCAGAATATGAAGTACAATGTGAACAGACCCGGGAAAATTATTGAATTCTCTTGGTGGAAATCCACGTGACGCTTCAAGTTTGTGTGATGGGTGTTGTTGGAATTTCGGTGTGAATGAAACGGGGCATTCGGAGGGTCTTACGAGGCAACCGAAGGGATCCCACGAAGTAAGAGATGCGCGTGATCAAAATCACTGGTTAATGCGATATTTACACCCCTCCATGATGAGACATGATGACAATCAAAATTTTGTATCAGTTTTATTCCCGAATTCAAGTGCTACATGAATTCGTGGGAGTTTTGATTTCTAGCTTTTGATCCCGTATTCAATGGGGAGGCTCCCCATTGATTCCCGAATTCAATTCGCCAGCTCCTCTTGCAGCTATATATTGGCAGCCTTGCCATTTGGTTCAGCATCAGAAATTCGAGCATCTTATTTTACTCCCGAAATTGTGGTTTGAGAGAGAGAGGCAGACGGAAGTTACAGTTCGCCAAGGCTTCCAGCGGCGGTGTTCCGGTGGTTGTGGTCCAAGCCGTTTTATCCTGGGACGAAGACGCCGGTGCATCCTACAACACCCACGGTAGGCGGCGAATCTTTGTTAAGGAGAGTGTGGTTACACACGACTCGGCTTTCCAATCTTCAGTTTGTATCTCTATATTTCATATTCTGTTGATTTCTGTTATTGTAATTTATGTTGTATTCTGTTATGATTATATGAATGGAATTTGTTATTTGGAATTGGTGATTGCCGCTGTAATTTTTCCAACAGGTGTATCTTGTGGGGTTCATGTACTTTGTGTTGGTGCTTTAAGGGACAAAATGACACATGACACGCTGTGAATGGTGTTGAGTAATGCCCTAAGACTATCAAATAAATAACCTCTCGGACTTTGGCCGGTTAATCCAATACGAGAAGTTTTTTTTTGATCGGCAACAAATTTATTAAAGAAACTTGACAAAGGGTACATCAAGGACATAAACAATTGTTAATTTTGTCACTAGAGTCTTAATTAGGTCGGGTTTACAGGACATAAATATAGATGGATACATATATGAACAACATAATTATTAACATGTTGAAACCCAGATACCCTATAAAAAGTGACCCAAGAAATAATTAAATTTTGAAAAATCTGACTGTAAACACAATTATCAGAAAAAGAAGAAGAAACTGGGCCGTCCTTCCCATTTTCATTTTTCTTGACCAATCATTCCATGAAATGATTATGTAATTAGCTAGAACCTCAATATTTGATCATCGTGTAATCGAATTGCACGATTTACGCCAACACCAAGATGGAATGAGGGAGGGATGGAATCAAATCCTCTGTTTCGAAAATCCTCTATTCTTCTGTTCTGGTGCATTTCCGGCCATTGAATCACATGCAAATTTTAAACCAAAAAACAAAATACATGCAATCCAATGACCCAAGACAATTAGATACAGAGGCACACCAATTTTCGGAACAGGTGATCTCAGACTGGGAGGGATTCGGTAGGAGTCGTTTCCCAACTGACACGTAGAAGAAGAATGAGATGATAACCTTGTTAAATATGTATATTGATACATACTTGATGTTAAATGATCTAAATCTATCTATGTTACTCTATGGTTTGGTACATGAGCTTTGGTTAATCAAATATGGTACCATTGGCACTGACTAATTATAAGATAGAAAGGGCTTCCTTGTGTTGAAGTTTTTACTCTATAGGATCAGCTGACTAATAAAGTTGACACATTTATGTTTTAGCAATGTTACGTACCCTGAAAGTATACCCCGAAAATTACCGCGAATTTGAAATAAGTGGTTTTGATTTGCCAGGATAATTATCTTAACAGTTGATTTCACTTTCGAGGTAATTATCGGGGCACCTTTTCAGGGTATGTACTTAGCATTTTCGTTTATGTTTTTCTACTAGTAGCGCACCAGTTGACCAAGATTGACATTTTGTGGATGCCAACATTAAGGTCAATATTTTGGAAGGACGATATTTTTTTGTAGGAGGGGCGAGCGGGTAATTCCACTTAGCCCACTCATGTAGGGATCAAAGGTCCCTTTTTTTTTTTTTTTTGATAACCAGGTGTCCGGGCTAGCTTTAATTCGCGAACCTCGACTAATCCTGGGAGACCAATCCCACCGTCCACTAGCGGGGGCCCCATTTAAAGTCAAAGCAAAGCTCTGTATGGACTATGGACTGACCCCAAAGGAGTTGATAGCACCTACGAGGTTTTGAACCTGAGACCTTAGGAGGGAGCAGACCCCTAAGTCCCAAGCCTTGACCACTAGGCCAACCGCTTGGGGTTACCATGTGCACAACTCCGTGTGGTATAGGGATCCGGCCGTCTATTGCGAAATGCACGGATCAAATTTAATCTGAGCAATGGACGGTTAGAATTTACAAGGGGCTTGAATTAAATCCGAGCCGTGCATTTTCACAATGGACGGCCAAATGCCCCGCACCACACGGTGCCGTGCACCGCAGGAATTTCACTCCCCTAAAGTAGCCATGCTAATTAGTAAGGGGCAAGAGAACCCTTTTAACACACACAAACCCAAATTTTCTATTGTGGAAAGCCAGCCCATGACCCTGGCTCGAGAGCCTAACCTATTGATAGGGGCGCAAATGTGCCCATTGGCGGCCCCTAATTTATTATTGTTACGCCCTTTTAGTATATTACTTGGAGGTTGATACTCATTTTTCTCGTTTCAGGATTTGCGGAACAATTGAATGGAACACGGTGTTAAATTGAGAATTTTATACGGTGCCGATCAATTTGATTGAGAGATGGGGCCAAGCTTATTATCAATTACAAAATCGAGAAGCACTGAATTATTTTCTTGAATGAGAAATTTGCAGCTTGAAACCAATACGTACATATTTCACACGGTTTGTGTATTGGATTGGCATGCGGGCCGTGGTTACTAGTTCCAGCTTGGCTTTCAAATGTGGGTAATTGAAATTGGGGAAGGAGAGAAAAGCTGCGGCGCATAACAGATTCAACAGGGCACAAGCACGTTCATCGAGCACTAGCAGAATTGCTACTGGTTCCGACCGAGCATACAACACGAGCAAACTTTTTTGGAGAAATAGAAAGAAAATTCATTAAATCAAATCTACAGTACACAAATCAAACAAAAAAAAAAAACCAAAAAACAACCCTAAAACTAAACAAATCAGAACAGAAAAACAAAAAAGAAAGAAAAACAGATGGGTGTTAAGATTTTGTATTTTTCCCGTAAGCCTTTAAGTTGTTTCAATGGAGTTTACTGGTTTCATGTTTATTTGTTTTAACTCCATGAGCGGCTAAATTATTCGACTAGGGTAACGAGGATGCCTCTCCGAGTAATATAATTGTTTAGGCTTCGAGGGTTTTTATATTCAACTTTTGATTCTATGGCTCGGATGATTCATAATTTTTATGACAGTTTTTATTTTTCCAATTTTCATACCGTATTCATATGCTCGTTATTAAATACAGTCATTCGTATAGTTTCTGAGATAGACTATACGACGTGAGACGGATCGTGCCGCCCGTTAAGTCCGGTGAGACGGTTTGTGCCGTGTTGAGATAATCTATACGGAGTACGAATCTTGAGAATATTTTTGGGGATTATCGATAGGATTTGCTACCCTACGGTGGTCTGGTTATTAGTTGAATGAAACCCTAGATTTTGCACAATTATATTATAAGGGGAGGTTGAATCGGAAACCCTAGTCCCTTCTCTCACTTGTTTTCAAACCGCAATCACTTTTTATTTAAATTTTAGCTTAATCATTAGTTTAATCAATTCAAATCCAATCATCCATTTTGTTTTTGAATTAAATTAGAAATTAGTTGAAAGTACCGTAACTTAGCTTTTTACTATCCGTGGACGATCTCGGACTTAACCACTATTATTCGAGATAATAGTTATTTCCCTGTTTTATAAATTTTATTTTACGACATACCAAATTTTGCCGCCGTTGCCGGGGAGTTGAAAACATGGTTGCGTATTTTCAATTTATTTTTAGTTTAATTCCTTGTTTTATTTATTTATTTTTTCTTTTAGTCTGTTTTAGCTTTTCAAGGTTTTTGAGCTTCATAGAGTTGCAAAGTGAGTTCATTGGTGGTCAGGCGGATCAAAGCGAGTTCGTTTACCCACTGTGAGTTTTCTTTTCAATTACTTTAGATATCTAAGACTGCTGAAACGTTAATTTAATTAGGGTTCTATAGTGGCTTATGCGTCGGTATCGGTCACAATCACCTACGAGAGCTTCCAATACTGATCCTGATTTAGATAGAACCCTTAAATCTATTTTTGACTCTATATATTAAGACTAAACGAACTCGTAATAGAAACTTAGATCTAATGGGGGAACGAATACAAGCGAATGGTGGGGGTCACACCTCCTTGTTGGAGCACTTTACTCCAACCGATGATGAGCCCTCCTCTTGCATACAATTGCCCATTGTAGGTGCCAACCAATATGAGATAAAACCAGGCACCTTACAGTTGTTACCCCAATTGGCAACCTCAAGAACCGTTACCCATCCATACATACCTTGGGTGGATCAACGGATGGTTCGGATTGGGCGGATCGAGCGGATCGGATGATCCGCTGGGCACTCCTAATTCATATCATTTTTAAATTGACAATATCTTTCAACATATAATATTTTTCATGATTTTGAAAATTTTGTATAATAGAATTAATTGAAATGTATCAAACAAGATCCATATGACATATTTTTTGAGATCCATATTGAAAGATATAAACAATTTAAATACATTTAATTGACTTCACAGTTTTTAAGGTTACATTTGGAAATTTAGAGCAAAAATTTGAACTTCTTAAAAAGTTCAATTTCCTGTAGAGGACATTTAAATTGGGACGGAGGGAGTATATGTACACAATAAAACTTCTACAACTTACATGTATAGACTTTTACAAAAGTGTTAAGTATAATTTTATATAGGGTATATGTCTTCATAGTTTTTGTATACGTATGAACTTGTTTACGTAGATGAGGAAAAAAATCTATCTGCAATTTTAACCTGCATAAGAGCTAAATAACATGATATTTTTTACTCATTAAGACTCTCGAACTTGGACAAGCTTGGTACGTTTGCAATCGTATTAATAATTTACTTGTATCGCATATTAGCTGCTCATTCTTTTGTGCCTAAAGAGTTTTTTGCCAGAAGAGAGAAAATTGTTAGGAGTGCAGCAAACCTTCAGCCTAAAGGGCTCGGTAGCGCTACCAAGCTTTTGGTGTAGCGCTACCTAGGACCTAATTTCGGGACAGAGAGTTCTGGAGCGCTACAGGTGTTTACCTGTAGCGCTACCGCGAGCCTTAAAATTGTTTTTTAGGGTTTCGGCCGACTTGTGTGTTTGGTAGATCGTGTATCACTTTTTCAGAGCGTGAAAAAGAGAGAGAGGCGAGAGAAAACCAATCTCAGAGAGATTGTGAGAAGACTTGTACTCCTTGATTCGATTTCATAGTGGACTGGTGTGGCTCCCGTGGTTTTTCCTCACGTTGAGGTTTTCCACGTATATCTTGTGTCTTGCTTTCTTTCCGGTTTTTCATTACACACATATTTGTTTGCTTTTTCTGTGATTCATTGTTCTCAAGATCCGTAGGGGCGTTTTCGTTGTAGGATTGAACAGGTGTTCGCGCTAAAATCCATAACAAAAATTGCATTAATCAACCAATCAAACAAACAAATACAACCCACCCACAAAAAAAGAGGGGAAAAAAAAAACAGAAATTCAAAGAGGAAAAAAAAACAGAAATTAAGTATTTGACGTGTATTATTTTCAATTCTCTTCCACGGTGATTAAAAAAAAAAGAAAAAGAAAAAACTATTCTCTCCATTTTTATCCCCTTACTCACTTCCAACTAAAATCAGATCTTTTGCCATTATTGATGACCACTGCATGCTTTTGACTGACAAAAACCTGAGCAAATCACGTAGGGGAAAAGCAATCATATCTTATATGATCATGGGTAGAGCACCAACAGGTCAATAATTATCACATAATTGTTTCATGATTTTTTTTTTGTTTTTTATATTTGTTTTTTGGAATCAGGTTTCTTTGGGCAAGATTTTGGATAAGACAAGTGCAAAAATCCATGTGGCCTACTGATCAATAACTTTTCAAAAACAAGACTAAAGGTACCCATTCTGCTAAAGCTATCTAACACCACTGCCCTTTTGTTCCATGCTCTTGGAGCATCGCGACGTGATTTCCACGCACGTTTGCGTTGAAATTACGCACTTATTGGTAAAACTCACACAAATGTTTAGTGCTAAAGGCCATTGAACATAGATACCACGTGGCAGGGCTCCATGAACAAATAATAATTTCTCTTGTGGGTCAGACTCCGTCTTCCTAACTCACTCAAAGCTTTGAAATCAACTACTACAACCACCATGAAAGTCATCCCAACAGCTGTAAAAAAATGTAAAAAATGATAGACATTCATTTGTGTGAACAGTATTTTTATGCCTTGGTTTCTTCACAAGACACAACTGTAGCTTCTATTAAGATTTAGAAATGGATATGTAACAGGCTCGATAATCTAAAAAACTTATAGCTTATCTCATCCTTTGGACTGTATGAGATCTGTCATAGGAAGCAGGTTTTAAATAAAGGTCGTTACGTAGTGATCGATTGATCGTTACTTGACTGGATTTTGGGCTCCGATATCGTGATTTACTTACGTACTGGCCGATACAGTCTGATATCGACCCATATGTGGCTGTATCACCGATACCGTTTCATTTTCTGATACCACAATTTAAAACCTTGATTGTGGGTTTATTTTTTAGAGATATTCATAACCATAGAGATAAATGTTAGACAAAGACACAAGCATAGAGATAATAAACAATACACAAAGATTTTCAATTTTCAATACCAATACCCAAAAATATTATTATCCATGGACCCAGAATATAATTGGCAATATAGAAAACTAAAGCAATACTTTATTCTTCACTATACACTCTGAGAATGAGAAAGAGAAGAAGGTGAAGGAGAAGATATGATTGTAAACCATCCTCGTATTATAGCATTCGTAATCGTGATGACAAGTGCTATATGCTCACCTGTTGGACTCGGGATTCGGACCACTAGGGACTTCATGAGCGGCTGCCTCATACTGTCGATTTCTAGTGGTGGCGGTGGCAGTGGCAGCAGCGGTGGTGGTAGAAGAAGGATTTGTGCTTTGTGGCACCGAATCCACCGTGTTCATGGTGGTTTGTTGAGTTGTGGGAGATTCTTGAAGGACTCGCCGGAGAGATGGTGAGGATGCGGTGGGAGAATCGAGAGGGCGAGCGAAGAGAGGGGAAATCAAGAGTAACCCAACAAGTAGCAAAACTGTAGTACTGTTCGATTTTTTTGTGGAGTTTTCCGAAGCTGTTGCCATAGAAATAATGGAAGAAAGAAACCACACCCCCCAGTTGTCCACTGGAGATCAATATCCATGAACCAGTTGGAGCCACCTAAAAAAGAAGAAGAAAGAACTTTTTTGGTAGTGTTGGATGGAAATAATAGAGAGCCCTAAAAATCAAAACCACACTTGTAGCTATGAGTGTGGGGTTTTATAACTAGCAAAGGGAGGTATTTTTTTTTTTTTTTGAATGCCTGTGTCAGTTTACACGCACCAAAGATAGATACATGTGAAAACCCTGCAATGTCCTTTTCTGTCAAGGTATTGAAGTGCCCCAGTCATGACGTTGAAATTACATGGATGGTCTTTTATTTGATGAATTGAATTGTTGGCTTTTGACCTATTTGTTCACATTATAGGTTTGAAACCTCTTAAACAAAGTGCCCTTTGAGTACGTAGTTGGGTTAACTATGCTCACTTGTAAGTCCTTTTTTCCCCCTCATTTTGTCATTAGATACAAAAAAAAAAAGCAATTTAATTACAAGAGAGTCGAATTATAAATCAACGTCCCATCTTTTCCATGAGCGACGAATTTTGAGACAAAAAAAAAAAAAATACAATAACATTTGAAATGTTGTAGGAAAATGCTGAGTACCCAGAATTGTTACCCAGAAAATTATCCAGAGAGTGAAATCAGCGGCTCAGACCCAGAAAGTGAAATCAGCAGCTCAGAATCTGAGCCTCTGATTTCACTCTCTGAATAATTTTCTAAGCAATTATTTTGAATGCGTAATACTGACGATACAAAATCGATTCAATACATGGTTTGTTTTATGTCTTGTTTTGCTTAAAAGTAATGCCTCCCTGGCCTCAATTCAGTCTTTGTGACAAACATGACAACTCCAAAGTGAAAAAATGATGGGGTCCAATCAAGCAACTACCACCGTTGCCACTTTTTTGTACTCGGCGAAGTCAATATTATTAGTTGTAGTTAGTGAAATTATGGAAAGAAACCAAAAGAAACACACCCATGACGACCAAAACTCCTGATCCAGAAGCACTACAGAGAAAGAAGATCACAAAACTACCTCAGGAAAACTGCAGCAAGAAAAGGTGTTGGAGTAGGAGAAAATATTTCCCTATTATGTGTTGATTGCCATTTTGTAAGGGAGAAGGTACATGGTAATATTATTAGCATGTCGTATGTTCGTAGCTCAGATCAGTTAGCTGACATTTTTACAAAAAGGCTTGCCTTCAACAAAATTTCATGAGATCTTGTCCAAGTTGAGCTCAATCAATATCTTCGTACCAACTTGAGGGGGAGTGTTGGAGTAGGGGAAAATCTTTCCATATTATGCGTGATTCTAATCACAGATTCGCTACCAATACTGCGGTGATTTGTTGTTTAACTGGTGGCTGAAGTTATGAGATTGTTTCCCTTATTGATCACATGTAATGTGTATTTATATTTAGGGTGTTGTATTACAGCAACCAATGAATAAGATTTCTCCTCCCTTCTCCCGTGGACTAGGTCACAAATCCTTTGTGATTGAGCCACATTAATATTTATTCTTTTACGTTTTCTTCAAAAGGAAACGCCCTAGGAGCTCCACCCCTAAAACTAGCCGAGAAAAAAGCAAAAACCCAAAACACTAGAACTCAACCAGCTAGAGAAGCAAAACCCAAAAACTCTGAGACCTCCAAACCACAAACAACGAGGAACTAAATCAGAACTTCACAGAAATGGAGGCATTTTCCTCCAAATCAACAAGAGCTTTAATTTCCTGTACGGAAACTTGATCAACTCTCTTCAATTCCAAATGTTTCTTTATATTATAGCCCTCCCTTCCATAGAATTAAAGCTCTTGTTATTATGCACTCTTTGAGTTGATGTCAACATTTTCCATTTTGTAATGTTGGCCCTACTTGCTTCAAAATAGGTTTTTCCACTGAGAACCTGATTATGAAAAAATCCAACAAGGGGTAATCTGGTCATTTCACAAAAAGGAATCTGAAAAGATAAAAAGCAATTGGTTGTAGAAAGGAAAGGGTGAGAAAATTTAGGATGGATGGCTTTTTCCTGCTTGGCCTTTTGCTGAAGAAAATCTCTCTTCTTTGACTTGGGAAATCCTTGGGAAAATTACAGGTGATCTAAAATGTCTATTTCCTTTTATCATGAGGAAATAATATACAAATACACAGAAAGCTAAGCATTTGCTTGCCTGTTATCACTGCACCACTGATTTTGAAAAAATCCAAGTTTGTCTGCATGATTGGGTACATTGGTCCCCACCATATGCATGGCACGTAAAGGTTATGAAAGTAATTTGGGCCCCAGGATTTCTCATTTTGGAGAGTTCCTATTTGCACCCACTTTTATCTATCTACACAATCCTGGTATAATTCATGAACTACGCCTTCAACATTTCCTAAAAAAAACATAACTTTCTGGATCGTGGAATGCTGTGAATCACGAAATCACACAAATAAAGAAAAAAAAATGATACATGATATACGAGGTTCAACAACGTGCTTATTTCTCAGTCCACTATTGAATTGATGAAAAATATCACAAATTTTATCTTTCAAAATACTGCAGTGCCCCTCTAAAAGAAATGAAGTTGTTAACCCTAAAAATCGACTTAGGAAGCAATACATCCCAGTCCCGCACTCAATCCAGTTCGAATAGTAACTCCTGCAACCATCCATTTTTTATCCTCTTTTTTTTTGCACGGCCATTTTTTATCCTCTTCAAACCCGTCCGAATGGAAACTGCAATGAGCGTCTGGAATAGGCTTCACAGCCAACAATTTCTTCTAGATATACACTTAAAAAATACTACTAGCTAGCTCCACCTTCAACCTCTAGGCCAGGGCGGAGAGAATGAGAGACAATTGGGGTCAATTGACCCCACTGACTTCCAAATTTCAAAAGGATAGGTAAAGTTTTCTCCAAGTTTTTGCTATTTTGACTCGACTTTAAACTTCCTCACTTGCCCAACCCATTCTTTGGCTTTTATTCCAAAACAAACTTCCCACTAATGTTCTTAGAGCAAGGAGAAATATTACTCCCACGTACTCTTGTCCAAGGTGTAACAATTCCCCTGAAACTCTTGATCATTTATTCAAATCTTGTCCTAAAGCCGCGGTGCTATGGGATAAGGTACCCTCGGGACGGATAATGAGAGATGGTTTGGCTTCCACATTTTCGGATTGGATCACTTGCAATTTGAAAAAACATAAATATTTACATTTAGATCTGGAAATTTCTTGGTATGTTATCTTCTGCACCACTTTATGGCAGATCTGGAAGGATAGTAATAAAAAGAGTTTTGACAACCTTGAGATGGTGCAAGAAGTTAGCTCCAAAATTTTGAAATCTTATGCAACTGAAATAGTGGAAGCTTTCAAATCCCCTCTCATTACCGACCCACCCATTAATAGACTAACTCCCTGGTTTTCCCCTCCCACAGGAACTCTTAAATTGAATACGGATGGCTGCTGGTATGACAACAACCGCAAAGCTGGATTTGGAGGTTTATTTCGAAATGAGCATGGAGCTTGGGAGATGGGCTACTATGGATTCACGATGGCTACATCTAGTTTGGAAGCTGAAATTTGGAGTATATACAGAGGCCTTACTATTATCCTGGAGAAAGGCTGGATGAATATGCTCATTGAATCAGATTCTCAGACTGCCGTAATTCTCTTTAATGAAGGCGCCAGCCCTAATCACCCTCAGAACAACATTATCCATGATGGCAAATATCTCCTCAATCGCACTGGATGCACCCTCTCCCATACATACCGGAGCGCGAATGAATGTGCTGACTATCTTGCCCGATTTGGAGCGGAGCAAGATGAAGAGTTGGTTGACAACTACTCCTCCCAGAGAGCTAAGGGAATTTCTTATTAGGGATAGGCTCAACCTTCGCCAGATTCTAGATTAACATGGTTTCTCTCCTTTTGTGTTGTCTGCTTATTGCTACTCTCTTGATGTGGACTAGTTCCCCTTAATTATATTATTTTCCGAAGTACCAAAAAAAAAAAAAAAAGTTTGAAACTTAGAAAAATAAGGGAGCAAAATAGAAACTCCTTCTCCCACAAAATACCCTGACGTTAAAAGAGGGTTTCATTTTATTCGTTTCTGCCACACTAGAGATCATTTTTTGCTATGAAGATTGTGAAGTGTAGACTTCGGAATCGAATGTGTGATCAATAGATGTATGATAGTTTGGTTGTGTATATAGAGAAAGATATTTCTGATAGCATTATAAATGACGCTATCATGCATTGTTTACAAAGTATGGAAAGCCTCTGGGGCCAATTGTAAATCAAAGCTATGTTTAGTTATCAAAATATATGCACTTTTTGATTAGCTTGGTAATTTAATTGTTTCTTTCTAGCAAATCGGAAACGTGAATCGCGCATAGTTCAAACTTTGATCCACTTATCAAAAATCGTGACTCCATCCCTGTTTTACACTAACCTTATATCTCAATACTCCTGCCACCAACCGCCACCATCTCTTCTGATTCGCCGTCGATGTCATCCTTTCATTATGTTCTCCCTGTCAGTTCTCTCTCTGCCACCTCCCTTCCTCCCCTTGCACCACTATTCTCCCCCAATTCTCACTCCGCGTACCCTTCGCAAATGAAACTTTACACCCCTCTTGAGATGAGTAACTATTCAGTAGTCTCGGACCAAAGCGTGGTGTTTACAATCATTACCGTGCCATATATTTACGTATGATTCATACATTTAATTGTGAACTCAATAAATATGTGGTGAATTAGAGTGTTCCGAAGCCCTACTTGACTCTGCTCCGTGAGCGGTGAATAGTTAGACCTTGACACCCACTTCCCCCACCCTCCCTTTGTCTTTTTCAGCCACATAGATTAGCCGAACAATAATCACTCGTTCGTCATCTCACAATCATGTAATAAATGGGAACCCTTTTACGATTCGTTTGTCCATTGTAAAAAAAACATAAACTTTAGTTGGGTGATTTGGGGTTTACGAAGATAAGGACTTTTGCACCTTTTGATACTTATATTGAGAGAAAAAATGATAGTCAAGAATATAAAGTTGTAAGGAGATTATGCTCATTTTTCTTAGTATATACTTTTGGTACATACAATTAAATTTATTATCTTAATTTGGCGTCTTCAAAATTTTGATAATATTAATCTCGTCCCTTTGAAATTAGACTATTTTTATCGTGGACTTCTAAAGGAAAATAACTTGGCATTAATTTAGTCAATTCAAATCAAATTTTGCGTCCGCCACTGCAAAGATAAAACGTGTGTACTCATGATCAAGAGGTACGCGGAATCACTTGAAATTTTACACCCCTCTTGAAATTTTGCGTTTATCGTGTACTCATGAAACTTTACACCCCTCTTGAAATTTTTATCGTGTACTCATGAAACTTTACACCCCTCTTGTGCCATAATTCAAATACATAAAACACTTGTACTCATGATCATGTGGTGTAGAGTACAACAAAATAAAAAACAGTTTTGGACAAAAATAGATTTGAGATGTGCATAAAGTATGGACACAGAGAAAAGGCTTCGCTTGAGTGAGAGAGCAGACAGGCTGAAACATAGAGTAGAGTGAAAGATATGAGATTCCCAAGGCCTGCTGGTGAAACTTTTTTAAAAATCGAACTTAAAAGAAGTATGAATTGAAGAATATCTTGGAATTGTAGCATATACCCCCTTTATGAATTTCAGTGGTTGGGTTTAAAATGGTGGAATCCGGTCCATGTTTTAGACTGGAGGAGACAGTCACGATCGAGGCTGTCCGTTTGCTGTAATCAATGTTTTGGATATGCTCATGAACTCTAACAAGTAAGAATTTATGAGCAAATCTAAACCATTGAATGTACCAACGGACGGTCCAGATATGGACTGTCTTATCCTGTCCAAAATATAGACCGGAGAGGATCCATTTCCAAAACATAGTACTCCCTAGCTTCTAAGAGAAGGTCTGGGTTCTAGTTTATGGAGAGACGGTGAACTCCATTTATGAATTCCCCTGGCTAAATGAGATTTGAGTGAAAAAGAAATCTGTTGACAAAAATGGATTCAAACAAATTTGTGCAAATGGCAAAGCGTGCCGTTTACGTAGACTTTCGAAGGAAAGCTACAACAACTTAATCACCTTTGTCTGTTGCTTATTTTTTCTTTGTCCATATCAGTTTTGCATTTTGATGGGTCAAAATCAAACAAAAAAATTTCTTAGTAATGGCTGGCTATGGGCATTGAGAGTGGATCTGCTGTCTCGAAAATTCTGTCCCGACTCTCTTCCTGTCCATCCGAGCAATCGGCGGCTCAGATTCGCAGATAAACATGCATGGATGGCTCAGATTTGTTTGGGGTGAGATAGAATCCGAGCTGTTGATTGCTCAGATGGACGGCTCGAATGGACAGGACAGAGAGTTGGGACAGGGAGTTTGAGACAACGAATCCTCTAGCATGGGGATTAGTCGACAATACGACGATGTTTTGCTTCCATTTCTTTCTTTTTTTAACAAGAGGGAAATTTCATTTCAAAAAATCTGAAGGCAATATAAAGATTTATACAAGAAATGAATGGAAACTATCAAAATCTAGATAAAAGCACATGGATTACCAAATTTATCAAACCTTTACCGATATCTGACTGAATTGATTTTTTTTATAGCCCTTAAAAAAATATTCTAAACAAATTAAGCAGCTCTAATCATTCGTGTGAAATGTCCCACCCAACGAGGTGTGAGCAAGAGGGTGTGAGAATAGACTTGTTGCACTCATAAGGAGATGATTTGTCAGGTTAGGGCTTATGGGCCCCACCCCGGGCTCCACTCTGTGGATTGTGTGCCCATAAGCTAGCCTCTATGTGAAGGTGGATCAACAAAAGATGTTAAAAGGAATTATTTTGATTGAATTTGGAGAAGATTCTAATTAAAAATGTTTGAATGGGTTCTTCATTTGCTTTTGACCTTTTAATTTCGCCGCCCGTACTTCAATTAAAGCAAGTTCCTCCTCCTCCATCGTCGCCGGAAGTGATAATAAAAGTAGGAATTCTTAATTGAGGCGCCATAAGCGAGTATGTTAAAGGCATTTTTTTATAGGACAGGAGAGAACCGACTCTTTAAATTCATGAAGGAGCTCAAGTAATTGAAGTGCTTGATGACTACGATCAGTGGGGCTGTGGAACCTTCTTCTAGTGTTTTGCATTCTTTCAATGTGAACGACTCTGAGTCAATCAAAATATGAACAATTAAAAAATATCCCTAGAATGAATGAGGAACCACCTATTTATAGAGATATATTCGTGACTTCTACAAAAAAAAGTCACGAAATGAAGGGACACAACTATTCATCCAAATAGATATCACCGAACGGATACAACTCTACACTTAAAAATTTTCATTCACACACAAAGGAAAATATAATATCTAAAATATTTTCCAACATAAGCATTATCCTCTAATTAAACATAAGTTGTTATGAGAGAGAGAGAGAGAGAGAGAGTCACCTAAGTATGTGCAACAACTGATCAATATGTTACCAGTCAATTAGGGCATGCAGCCACAAATTAAGAAAAAATTTGCTTTATCCAACTTGGAAGCAGCTACTCTCTCCAATCCTCCCCCTCTCCAGTTCTCTATAGTTTTGATTTTAGTGGGGTCACTCCAGGCCTACAACAATGATCAGAACTGTTCATTTTGTAGTTTTAGTCAGGAAATTCAACTACATGTGTACAACCAAAAATAATGTTGATCGGATACCGCTCTACCTCATCGGCACACATTTTCATTGTTGTGGGCCTGGAAAGGCCCTACAAAAATCAAAACTAAAGAGGACTAGAGAGAGGGAGGGCTGGAGAGGAGCTGCTTCCATGAACCTTTTACATGAAAAGCATTATCCAATTCCATTCCCAGGTGGTCTGGTCTGGATAAAAGAGATAACCATGAATCTTTTTTGCTTTTGATTTGTGAAAACTGTGTTCAAGAAAGTCATCCATAGACAAATTCATTTACCCAAATGCCATAATTGCCCCAAGTAGACGGACAATATGGAGGGTTTAAATAATATGTGCTGCTTTTGGTATAAACTTACCTTATTTATTATATGCCCTTTAAAACTTTTTGAATTTTTGGTATCTTTGCCGAATCGAAATCATACTAGTCAAATTAATGTGGTAAACTAGAAAATTAATCCACTCTCTCTAATTGAGTTGAAAGAAAAGACGTCTACTGGTCGATATAATAGCATGCATAACCCACAAGAATACCGACTTAAGTTGGGTTTTTGAGTTAGTTTTGAAGTAATTTTGGAAATAAGTCAGTTTCTGAAACAACGCAGCAGATGGAATTAAAAAGTATGGCTAATTCACCTTCCACGATCGCAGGTCGATAATCGAAGTTATTCGTATTCCACTTCTCGGTATGTAGATTAATAAGTGAAAAATTTAATTATTCCAATTGCATAATTTCATTGTAGGCACTAGCTAGGCAGTGGTCTTAAAAGATGGATGGATGCCTAATTTCAAAATCTTACTTGTCGTCCATTTTAAATAAGAAAACTGTTATGAACACATACAATCACGATTATTACATTAATAATGTGACAATTTTTTGAATAACATCTACAAAATAAACGACTTGAGTCGTCCTATTGAGGCTCATGGGGTGGGACCGGCCTGTCGAATCTCTTGTAGTGTTAAAAAAAAAAAAAAAAAAAGTGTTTTAGTGGAAGAACATATTTTGTCTTTTCCTAAAGGTTGACACCATGACATTGTTATTTGCATGACAGTAAGTTTCTTTCAGAAGGACGTGCCCATCAGCCCATGCAAAGATGGAATGCAGGGCCCCCAGGGACATCTTCTCAAATAAGTTTCTACTTTTTCAGATCAGCTTTTGAAAAGTAGACTAAAACTTTAATCACAAATAATGGATGTCAATCCTCATGTCTGTCTTTTTTCCTTTGTTGGTGATGACTACTTGTCTCTGCAGCATTCCAGTCATTCCCCCCTAAACATGACATCATTTGTGACTTAAGGTAGAAATATTGATCTAGGTTTGCAGCTTAAATTTGTGGTTGTTCAAAACAAAGGATAGATCTATAAGGGGAAACGTATACCGTGGTTTGCGGAAATGTGAAAGGAACCGATGGAGTGCACTGATGGTGTACCGATCGGCGTTAAGGACTCACTTGAGCATCTCATATGGTCAATCCGAACTGTTAGAACATCTTAAAATCATTTTCCGAGGGCCTCTTCAAGAAATCAACTCAATCCAACATCCCTAAGTGCTTGATCCAAAATCACCCTGTTTCATTCATAATTACTCCTCTCTCCAACTGTTATCCATTTCTCTCCCCAAAAATTATTTCCAAAAACCAAACCAAACACTATCACAAAAATATATATCCAATTTTTTTCTCAAACTGGCAACCAAACGCAGTGGTAGTGATTATGAGCACCGCCAAATAGTGTTTCAGAGGTCTTTCCGGCATAATTTCTGTGGGGGCCAGACTCTAAGTAGTGGAATCTACACAAATGTGTGGTAGATAAGGCCCATGGAATACCATCCAGGTGGTGCTCTAGGAGTAAGTAATAATTTTCTAGGGAGACGAGAGTAGTAATAATTTTTAATTTAAGGTTAAATATCTAATTGTCCCTTAAACTGTCAAATTTTTTTTTTACTTCCCCCTTCAACTACCAATTGAACTCCTTTCCCCCTTCAACTATCATTTACTTCTTTATTAAGGACAAATCATGTTTTCCATCCAAAATTTGTGACGGAAACTGTTATCCTCTTTTTTTTCTTTTTTTTTTTAACTGATGAAAAAAAAGAGAGGGTAATATGGACATTTCGTATACCTACAACAATGAAGCCGACTTAATCAATTTTCAGCACTTTGTTTTTATTATTTATATTTTTTGGATTACTTGTTGGAAATCTTGTAGGAAGTCTCGTAGGATCTCCCTTGAGAGGGGAAAAAAAAAAGTCCTATAGGAAGTCTTGGTGGATCTCCCTTGATCCTTGAGGTAAAAAAAACTACATAGGAAGTCCTGTAAGAAAAAACCCCGATTCATGTAAAACATTCTCTTGGGAATGTCATTCTTATCAGGACCCCCGTTTTTGCACAGTATCCGGACCTTCTAATCGTGGCCGTTGGATTACATCCAACGGTTGTGGAAAGAACTCTCACTTAAAGGCACTCGCGGGTCGTGGTAACGGGTAAAATACATCTCGCGGGTTGCATTTCTGGGTCAGATCCATACACGGGTCATTGCTCCTTCCCCTCTCATTTACGTTTTGTTACAGATAGAGGAGAGAGAGAGAGAGAGAGAGAGAGAGAGAGAGAGAGAGAGAGAGAGATCTCGAAGTAGACGACGGCCTAGCCTCCGATCGAATCGAACCACCACTGCCACCGACGACGAACCATCTGAATCCACCAGCAGGTCCCTCTCTCTCTCTCTCTCAATTTGGATGAGAAACTAGGGTTTCCGATTTCGAAATTTCTTAAAAAAATAGGGTTTTGATTTGGCCCAAGAAGAAGTAGATGAACCTCTCTCTCATGATTCCAAATTTGTGAAACCCTAGTTCGATGGTTTTCTGATTTCGAATTCGTGATATTAAGGCTCTAACCCTAGATCGTGATATTGTGTGTGGGTTTTCTGATTTGGATGAGAAACAATGTGGGTTTTGTTCCTTTGTAGAGCAAATTAATGGTTTTGTGTTTTGGGGACTTTGAATTTTTCTATGTCACCATTTAGCTTTTTCTATTTCACCACTTAGCTAGTTTCTCTCTATACTTTGTAAAACTTGAGTTGCATTAGCATACAGGTGTGGTGGTATAGAAATTCATTTTTCCCCCCGGTGAGTTGCTTGCTATATTGTTCCACAGATTCAAGCATCAATTGCCCAAGTTTTCCTATTCAAGCATCAATTGCCCAAGTTTTCTCTTTTCTGTCTTGCAGTTTCACTTCAGAGGCATCTCATCTATAAGCTTGGAAGAATCGAACTGGTGATATCTATTCCCTTTTTTTTTTTTTGGGTAAGATGGCCCCGATAGTGTGTCGGGTGTTTGGGTAATAAAAATTTGTGGTTGAATTTGGTGCTACTCTTTGTGTATCGTGTTTGAATTTGTTGTTTGGGAATGCAGGTAGTTTGGAATTCAAAGAAGGATTTGATTTTTCATAAATTTGATACTCCACAAGTTTGATGAAGTGTTAGAGCAAACACAAGTTTTGAAGAAGGGTCAGAGCAATTGGTTCAAAGCAATTTGAAATAATTGGTTCAAAGCAATTTTTGAATCAGAGTGCAAAATGGTCATTGAATTGGTTTTGCAATTTCGTTTGTATCTCTTTTGTTAATGTCAGGAAAGGGAAAAGAAATCATGTACTAAGATGAATACGTAGAAGATAACTTTGTTGTAAAGACAATTTTGTAATGTAGAAAAGATTCATATATGGAAAGGTTTTATACTCCATTTGGCTTTGTGCTTCTGTTGTTGCTATCGATGTTTTATACTCCATTTTGTTAGAGAATGTTAGAGAATTTTGTAATTAAAAGTTTGTTTTTATTGCATTTGGAAATGTAGTTGTGTGGTAAGTTGAATTATTTAGTTTTGATGTACAGATGCAAGTTTTAAGAGGGATTACTAAACACTTGCTTCGACAAGAGCTTGAGGGTTGAGCAATTGGAGTCCAAGTAAATTCACAGAATTTTCCTACTAGAAAGAATAAGCTAGTTTGGTTATAGAGAGGTCTTGCATATTTCTGAGTTCCTATGTTCTGGTGACTTACACAAAAAAGGGTAGTGTTTTGCAGATTCAATCAAACCCGGAATAAACATCATTACTAAAGAGTAGTATTTTGCATCTCCAAGAAGTTGATGGTTCAAAGCACAACTACATGATCTGGCTTCTCGCCTTAGTGCACATTATTACCCATCTAAATAAGTTAGTCTTCTGTAGGCGGAGAGTACGTATCTGATGGAATGGTTGTTAAACTCTTGGTGCATCATTGCCTCCTGGGATCATACCATAATGACCAAAATGTGGTGTCCACAGCTGGGCCATATTTTGTATACCCTTGTATTGGAATTGGTAGTCTTTTCCTTTGTTGGACATGGTTTAACAGGAAGCTCAAGCATTAGACAATTGTTAAGACACTTTTTTCATGAACCAATGCAGACGAATGATGACTATCCATCCAAGAATTTAAGCCAAATCCCATGTCAAAATTCATCCAAGATAACAACTAGTGTCTGTATCTGTGTCCCCCATTTTAGTTCATTCCAAAACAGCTCAAATAACCAGTATGCAATGACATTTAAATCAAATTTCAGTCCCCATGCTACTAATCTATCGTCTTCGTACCCAACTTGCCACTACACATCGGAAAAGAATTAAAGAACACAATCAACTGATTGCTATTGGCTTGGAATTCCATAAGCATATGAAAAACACAATCAAATCAACAAGTACTTTATTACATGGATTTAGTCATTACATCATCACAAAACAAGTACATTCATCTCTCATTACATGGATTTAGTCATTACAATATCACTGTCTTGATACTAATACAAGTCTCGCACAGCTCTTTGTCGCTATCGAAATGCCCTCCCCTGAGCAACAACTTGGATCTCGTCTCCAGCAATGTGGCTTTCAAACGTACTCGTCCACCCTCTGGTTCGATTGTAGCTCTTCTTCTAGCAAAGCGACCCATGGCACCAATCTTGTATCTGGTGTTTGGTTTGCCAAAGAACAACCAAAGCAGCAAAAACATGCAAGACTGAGGCATTTGGTCCACTTGCTGAATTGGTTTCTTGTCGTGGGTATACCTTTGCTGAATCTAGTAATTAAACTGGCTGAAATGGGTCATGGTGCAAACCAAGCCCCCAAAAGGAGCATTCTTGAGGCAAGAATGTTGTTTCTTCATCAATGTCTAATCAAAGACAAAGATTGTTTCCTTTTTCTCATAGCTAAGGCCAACATAAGAGTGTCATAAGAAACTAATAACATTAGATTCAAAAGTAAAAAGGAAAACTAGTCACATGGATGAGGCCATGAGGGATGGAAATCCATTCTTCCAAATGGAAATCAATTCAGGTGACTTTAAGGCTTTTGTGAAGCTTTATGTTACAACGACTGCATCTTAAAAGCCAAAAGACAACAATAAGTAAGTCAGCCAATCAGTGTTATGCACCAGTTACCTCTTACAATTTGTGTATCAACAGTTTTAAAATTGCACATGTTCTACAATCCAGCCTTCTATTCCACCAAAACCAATGTAAAGAAAGGAAATTTTGGAACTTCAATACCCACTGTACATCAAAAAACAAAATGTTGTTCTTTAGAGATCCATAGGTAGACATCGAATGTTTTTTAACAAATGAGAGAGATTCTTTTCCACTACGGTAAAGAGAGAGAGAAATCCATAGGTAGACATCGAATGTTTTTGAACAAATGGGTCCGAAACTGCTCACTGCTAGCATCAGTTCCATTAGAGATGATGAATCCGAAATGGGACATAAAATCAATATTCAAATCGGAACCCTAACTCGCAAATCAAAACCTAACTCGAACTCTAATCGCATCAACAAGATATCAAAATCGAACCAGAGAGAAAGAGACCTGCTATTTCAAGGGTTGGATTCAATCGTTGTTGGGGAGAACAGCCTTCTTCGATCGTCGTCGCCATCTTCTTCGTTTTTCTCTCCTCTCTCTCTCTCTCTCTTCTCTCAAACACACGTAATGAAGAATGATGACCCGTGTATGGATCTGACCCACAAATGCAACCCGCAAGATGTATTTTACCTGTTACCACGACCCGCGAGTGCCTTTAAGTGAGAGTTCTTTCCACAACCGTTGGATGTAATCCAACGACCACGATTAGAAGGTCCGGATACTGTGCAAAAACGGGGTCCTGATAAGAAGCGAGCCATATATATATATATATAGTCCCGATCTAATCCGGGAATCCCGGATCCGGGACTCCACCTTCCCGATATTTTTTTGAAAATCCGAGCCGTCCAATGTGTTCAAAAGGTGTTTTCAAGGGTCCACGCGAGAAATCTTAAAAAAAAAAATACCGGGAAGGGCTTGATCCGAGCATTTTTTTGCAAAATTGTAAATACACAGTTTTTGCGAAAAACTGTTTGGATCAAACCCTTCCCGGTATTTTTTTTTGAAGATTTTTCGCGTGGACCTTTGAAAACACCTTTTGAACACATTGGACGGCTCGGATTTCCCAAAAACAATTTTTAAAAGCATCAAAACACCAAAAAACCTCCCATCCGGGATCCTTGATTGGATAATTGCCGTATATATATATATATATATATATATATATATATAGAGAGAGAGAGAGAGAGAGAGAGAGAGAGAGGTTGTAGGAAGAAGGGATATACATATAGATATGTATATTAGTAGGTGAAAGACATTATTACCCTCGTTGCTAACTTTTCCATCCAAACCTTGAATGGAATGTGTGTAATTACCAAGTAAGCAACTTTTACATAGTTGAAGGGGCAAGTAAATGAAATTGATAGTTGAAGGGGGAAGTAAACATTTTCGGAATAGTTTAAGGGGCAAGTAAATATTTAACCCTTTAATTTATAGTATTAAACATTTTTTTCTTGGCGATTACAATCCATTAATCTGGGAGAGAAAAGCACAAAAAGAAGCAAAGAAGCAAAGGCATGACAACATCGCAAGGTTATACAAGCATTACGACTAGGTTGAAAACCTCAAACCCAACAATCATATGTCACCCTAGTCGGAATGCTTGTATTGAACAATATTCTTTTTGTTGGGTTTGAGGTTATACATCACAAGGTTATACAAGCATTCCGACTAGCAGAGATGCAGCAACAGAACTAGTAACCCGTACCAACGAAAAATTGTTCTATGCCCCCGGGGCACCGCCACGTGGTGGCCCAGACCCCTTCTCCACCACACATTCTGGTGGGACCCAAAACAATGTACGGATCCTACTATAATCTGTAGTCAACGAGGGTGCCTGGGGCATCACATTGCACTGGGTCCGTGTACTGAATAATTACTCTCCATATGAACACCAAGTCTCAATAGCCTCTGCACATCCAGATCCTGCAACAACCCAAACAAGTACTTGCAACCCAAACCTCAACTGCAACCTATCCTAAGGCATACGGTATATGACAGCCAAAACATCCACAAAGCAAGCCAGCACTAGCACCATCACTTTCAGTATACCAGCAGTAGTTGTAACAAGTGCCACAAGGAGCATTACACTTCCAGCACTCAGATCTCATATCTTACTGCAATAATCAATTTTCTTGGAAAATGCTGTGATAAAGAAATGTTTCTAAAAAATTTCATAAGCGAATTTTCTAGACACGTTACAGTGTTTCATACCTTATGCGATACATGATGTCTAAACACCTAGTAACATTTCTCACAAGTAAATTTTGCAACAAAAGTAGAAACTTTCGTTCCATAACCACGACCTATTAAGTACATTTCACTTGTAAAATTCTTTTGTAACTAGCTAGGCCATAGTGTTCTATCAATCACTGCAAAAAAACTTCATAAATTTTTTAAGTATACCAGATTTTACTGCAGTATACTCTCTTCTATTTTGTGAAGCCTCATTGAGTCTCAGTTTGCGGTGATCTGACCCTTATCTCTCTTTTATTCCAAGTTTTACCCAATTCAAGGTTGATTGAACAGTAATTTGAGCTCATCTTCTATTATTCCAAGTTCTATCCAATTCCAGGTTAGTGTTCTGATAACTTGAGTGTGAAATCCTGTTATTTTGAGAGTCTTTCTTAGATTTGCTTTCTGAACACAAATAAAAACGTTCACCGAGCAAAAGGGGGAAAAAAAAACACAAGCAAAAGTCTCTGGAGTTTCGTGATCTACAGGCATCCCCTCTTCTAAATTAACAGCAGAAAATTGAGTTTTCGGGGCCCCTGTGGGTAACGAAATGAGCCGACGGGTAACGAAATGAGCCTATCTTCGGGCAATGAAAGACATTTTGGCTTCGATGCCTTGTGCTATCAAGACCCATGGGTAATGAACGGAAAAAATAAAATATTGAGTTTTTGGGTGAATACAATAGGTTGGGTCTCAAAAAATTGGATGGTAGAATTTTAACATGTCCACAAAACTGTTGGGACGATTTCTTGCTTTCTCTCTTCCCAATGTTGTAGCTTCCACATCGATTGTCCACAACAGTCCGACGCCCCTAAAACTGTGACAATTCTGTAGACATCAAAGTTTATAACATTTACTGAACCTGACCATGGCACTTCACATAAACAAAAGCATCACCCGAAACCAGAAAATGCCTCGAACACAGATGTGTCCGAAACTGGTTGATGTGTGTTCTACGTGTGCGTCTGCAGGACCCACTTATATCAAACACTTCCAACCCCATGTGTTTAGACTCTGGACATCTCGTTCGTAGCACTTCTCCCAAGAACCATTTGAGGGTACCTTGCTATTACCAAAAATATCACATTTTGGATTGTGTTAGTACTTCTGCTGCATTCATTAGATCAGCAAATAGATGTCTCGGTGGGATCATTTCTCCGCATCTCTTTATTCTTTGCTTCCGACCGACTTTGGTATGATTGGTTTGTCAAGTAGTGTATCTGTGATTACGACTATACGCATTTCCTATCGACAAGAACATATAAGGGAAATTTACCATCAGGTCACACTTGGATTCCATAATTACCATCAGGTCAAGCTCAACTCTGAAAAATTTCTATCAACTCCCCAACCCGTATAAAAATGTCTAAATCATAGTGTACCCTATCAAAGTGCCTAAAATCCTCGGGTACCCTATAAAAGTGTCTAAACCACTAAACCCTATAATAGGAAAGTGCACCATAAACCTAAACTCTAGGGTACCCTACGACTAGGGTACCCTATGAAAGTGTCTAAAATCCTAGGGTACCCTATGACTGGGGTACCCTATGAAAGTGCCTAAAATCCTAGGGTATCCTACGACTAGGGTACCCCATGATGAAAGTGCCTAAAATCCTAGGGTACTCTATGAAAGTGCCTAAACCACTAAAACATTATAATGGGAAAGTGCATCCTAAACCTAAACTCTAGGGTACCCCTATGACTAGGGTACCCTACGACTAGGGTACCCTATGAAAGTGCCTAAAATCCTAGGATACTCTATGAAAATGCCTAAACCACTAAAACCCTATAATAGGAAAGTGCATCCTAAACCTAAACTCCAAAAAAGAGTGACTTACCTTAGTGGTAATTAAAAAAAAATGACTTACCTTATTGGTAATTAGACATCTCTTTTCTAGACCTAGAGGTAATAATCCCAACATAATAATAATCCCATTTCAACGCGATAAGACATTAAAATGGAAAGGGCATTACATATGATGTGATCAAGAACTTGCATCAATAATGCATCAGTTGCCCTAAGTGAAGTGTCATCTGTTATCCATGTTCTGAAAAGTTTCAAATTTTCACCTACCTTTTCCTTCAAATTTCCTACGGTGTCATGAAAGAATCAAGTGCCACCTCATCACCCCATCATTTTTAAGCATCGTCCAAGACACAGGGATATGAAGCCCACAAGTCTCCCAGTAATTTAACGGATGGTTTAACTGGTAGACTTCAATAAACATGAGAGAAAAAACAAAAGAACACTTGCTTGTATCATCAACACTGAATACACCAGAGTGATGAAAAAAAAGTGAAACAAAAAATGTAGTACGAGATAATAAAGCATCTAATTTTACCTTCATTCAGACAACCGTTGGTGATGCTGTAGCTAAACTCCAGTGTCAGCATCAGGTGAAACTAAGCTCTCAATGTAGGGATAAGCAATAAATTAAAGACAGGAAACACTTGTGAATCATTGGATAGCAAAATTTTCAATCTTTCGGATTGTACCGAACTAAACTCCCCTGACAGTCATTAAAAAGTCGCCATTCTTCAAAATGAACTTTAGTGTTGTAATAGAAATAAAACATCTAATATTACCTTCATTCCCTTTAATATTGGTGTTGCCACTCGATTCCAGCGCCAACATTCGTGTCAGGTGAAACCAGGCTCTCAATGTAGGGATAAACATTAAAAGGCGGGAAACACTCATGAATCTTTGGATAACTAAATGTTTCCATCTTTAGGATTGTACCAAACCAAACGGGTCATAACCTCCATTAAAATGTCACCATTCTTCAAAATGCACCTTGGTGTGAAACAATAACCATACAATGGATTTGTAACATCATGAATCGCAACCAACTTGGTCCAAACTCTCTTATACCATATTCCTTCATCACCCATACATCAACACCAACTCCAATATAGGTGCAGAGCATACAGAGGCATCCACCTAAAACATCCATTGTCGAATCAAAATAACCATCTTCATAATCAGGTTGTGAAACCTCCCCATATGTCTCTTTAACCAAATCAAGAGACAAAATAATCTCCTTGGCCTCGACAATTGCAGTCCAATGGAGCACTCCACTAGCAAATTTCCCTGAACCATCCAGATTATTGTAAGGACAGTCTCCAATCCTCCTCCAAGAATTATTCCTCAACGTATACACCACTGCCACTACATGTACCTCCACCACTCTATGTTGACATTCCCTGTTAAATGGAGTTTCAGAAATTAATACCACCTTGTAATCATCAATAAGCTCGTCGTAACCAAACCCGTATACTGGGTGGCTGTTACCCATGTATTTGTCGAGCAACGTGCTAATACTGGGCAATTTCTTGGATTTCCTCGTAGATGGGTTCCATAGAAATACCGTTTTGTTTTGAAAAGTAATGCACAACAACCCGTTGCAGGAACCCACAATGCAAAACCAACTAGTTCCATCAGAAGGGTAATGATCAAGACTAACAGGATCAAGACTAACAGCAATATCAAATTGTTCATACATAATTGAAGAAATAGAACATGACTTAGGATAGAAAGCGTGATAAAGACTCCTTAGGAGGAGTCTATGATGGGTATAATTGATGTTCGAAGATGCTAAACTGAGATGGGTTTGCGCGAATTTCGGATGAGAAATTAAAGAACGCCATGATTTGCAAACGCACTTCAGTCGCAGCAGAGTCTTGACGGGAAGTCTCAGGGTATGTCAACAATGATTTCATGAGGGAGATCTGGCAATGGATTTGAATATTCGGCCCAAACTGTTTTTTGACGAATCCGGTTGCTTTCGATCGCCATAGATGGGGTGCTGGTATTGAGGGTTTTCTAGGTCTGGGATGAAGAAGGCAGCGAAGACTAGCAGAATGCACAACGCTTTGTCTAACTACTACTCCGCCGTCCTTTCACTATCACGACACTTCAATAAATTATTTATATCTTCATATATATAAAATTATATATATCGAATATGGGAATGGATCAAATGACACAACATTTTGACGCTTATTTTGACACACCCTTTTTTCGTAGTCCCCATTGTGAAGTTTCGAACCGTAGATCTTGTTTAAATGAGTAAAATAAGAGGTTCCTGCGAAATTTCAGCTCAATCAGATATTGGAAAGTACTTGATCCAACTAGTTTTGCAAAAAACTAAAAGTTTACTCACTTAAATTGAACGAAAATTTTGCAGGACTTCTTATTTTACTCACTTAAACAAAATTAATAGTTCGGAACTTCATAATGGGGCCCAGAAATGTGAGATGTCAACTTAAGCGCCAAGATAAGCGTTAGCGAAACCAGTCCGATTAGATGTTACTTGATAGATCTTAATTATTTATATTATATTAAATTTTCAAAATTATAATAGTAAACATTATAGATTAAGAAATATAAGCAATTTAAAAATCATATACGCATGCACGTAAAAAGACAATAAGTTTCAAAAAAAAGAAGTATATGTTGTGACTTATTTGTGTCACTTATTGCACTTTTTGTTTTATATTTCCTTAATTTTATTTTCTATTTGTTAATTTTGCGTTCAACTTTTTAAGTTTAATAATTCATCATTTTGATTGATTTTCGAACAGGGGGAAGCTATACAATTTAACTTATTTTAACCAATCTATGATCTGGGTGTCCTATTTTTAGGCTGCAAATTTCTAAATAAGGATTTAGGGTTTGAAGGATAAAATGGTACTCTCAGCATCTCTGCTACGTGTAAGTACACATGTACGTACATGCACAAACAAATCTATACCGTCCATTAAAGGAATTGACGGTCCGGATTTTAAAAAACTCCTACATGGAGGAGTTTTTTCAAATTCAGATCATCAAAAACACGCACAGACGTGACCATCTGAGCATTTTGAGTACACGTGGCATGGGTACAAAGCATTTTTGTTTGTTCAATTCGCCCAATCTGTTCATCAGAGAGTGGGTTTGCATGACCAGTTGGTTAAACTTTGTGTTGGTTTTTAGTATTTCCAAGTCTTGTTCTAATTCTAAAATTTGGAAGAATAGGCATTTTGGTCACTAACAATTCAAAGAATAAATTTGGATATCACAGATATAATCCACCATAATTTTCAAACATCAACCACCATTCAATGGTACACACATCAAACGTAAAAGTGAACCGCGCGAATGACTTCCAGTTCAAAAAGAACCGTGCGAACATCACAAAATGGAACCAAAGTTGGCAACATACATGAAAATCACGCTAAGGATCTTCATATGAGTGGATCCGGATCCATTATAAGCATTTCAAGTGTCTAAAGAAGTACTACTTTCATTCACGATCGTAGACGATATAAATCTGGAATAAAATACCTAGGACTGCATCTTAGATCAACAAAATCTCAACAAAATAACCTTCTTTGATTCTTGACTCTAGTTTCCTGTGTATATAAATCTGGAATAAAATACCTAGGACTGCATCTTAGATCAACATAGTAATTACTATTCTCGAAGCTGTATTTATTCAGAGATTAGTCTTCGGTTTAGTGACGCGCCTCGTCAATGAGCGCATCGTCACAAATTCCTCTGCCGCAGAAGGGTGTATGCCCACCTGTCAACCAACCAATAAATTAATGATACCGATAAGGCAACATATTCGTTCAGTTTGACAAAAAAAAAAAAAAACCCGGATTAACAGGTTTCTTCATGAAGGATTTGGAGTGGGTGTTGTCCCTCACCGTGTGCTGTGGCTGCAAATCATCGAGCCCAGGTAGGACCCAATTACTCACAGCACACTGTAGTACTGCAAGACACAGCACCTACCCCAAACCGGTAGAAACAAGCAGCAAGGATAAGCAAGGCAATATGCAGATACGGCTAACAGTCAATATGAGCTCAAGAAAGGACTCGGCAATTTCAATCTTTAGGTAAAAAGAAAGGGGAATTGGAAGGACAAAAGTGACCGACCAAATCATTTAACACATGCTAGAGCTTCAGAACATATATCTTGGAACAGATGTGTTCGTAATCGAAACTAAGTCTTTGAATCCTGATCACTTGGGTGGGCTACATTAATCCCTTCTCTTTTTTCGGCACCATGATTTATCAACAATATATGCCTATACAAAGAATGTCCTTGACAGAGCTCAAAGAAGAAAATGGATTCATAAGCTAACCCCAATGATTTAATCCCATCTCTTTTTTCGGCACCATGATTTATCAACAATAAATGCCTATACAAAGAATGACCTTGACAGAGCTCAAACAAGAAAACGCATTCATAAGCTAACCCCAATGGATTGGGAATTAAAGCTCGGTTTGGCTTTATTTATATGTCTATAACTAGAGACATACATTGCAGTTGTTTGAAACACCAAGGACTTTTTATATAAGGCCCATGCATTAAGGCGTGTAAACCTCTACCAAAAAGGGAAATGAGGGGTGCCGACAAGGAGCTCTAATTTGAATTTTTCGTAAAAATCAAAAGTTCTGAAGATGTCCCGAAGAATTGTGCATACCGTGCTATCGAATTGTGCCTTAGTTGCTCCACACTTGAGCGCAATAGCAATGCCCTGAGAAGGATATCCCAAAAAAGTTTCAGGTGCTGCATATGCAGATATCAACTAAACCATAAAATACTTAAGTAATCCAGTAAATTAGGACATTAATAACAAGTGCTACAGGCAGTACTTGAGGAACACTACCAACTTGAGATACAATGGGATCTGCCACAAAAGGGTTGTGCTCAATCCTTGAGAAATTCAGGCCCTTTTGTAAACGACAACAGCATTCAGAAAACCTGGAATGTGGATCGTTCGAGAACAAGGATCGAGAGAGTGATATGCAACATATTCTCAGTTGTGTTATGATAGGAGTAGGCTTCTTAAGGGTACAACATCAAGATTTACCTATCTCAAGTGGTAAACACTTAATGAAACATGGTACAATTTTGAAAAAGTCCACTTAAAGCACATTTTTGGCGCACTACAACAAAATGTTTTACACGTCTTCCAAAGAACTACTCTCTTCGAGTTTTAGTCGGTCACAATTTAACTTTTTTAAGCCTGAGGTAAAAGATAAAGAAACAAACAGCGAAAATTTTAGGAACACTTTGGAACACTAAATCTAGCACTTTCAAATGTCGATGTGCCCTGTTTTGAAAACTGTGTTCCAATCCACAATGACGGGGGTATTAGCATTCTCGGGTAGCATAGATCCAGATACAGGCAATGCAAGACACTTTGTGTGAAGGATTCAATCATTCTCATCGAAAGACAAAGGTGAAAGCCCAACTTCATTACTCTGGGTCCGCCCATCCGTGGAAAACCAATATGTAGCTACTGCGCAAGAACTTCATGAAATATGGACAAAGACAAATGATACCTGCATAATCTCAGGTGCATCTGGCCCACACATGGATGCTCCAAGAACTTTATCTGTCTCAGCATCAACAACAAGCTTCATAATGGTCTTCTCTTGCCGTCTACACACAGAAATGAAAAGTAACAAATGGAATTCCAGAGATGAGCATTCGTCACAAAGTAATAAGAGTGAAACAAATTACATGTCAAGTGTTAGTCAAGAAGGATGCATAGTTTAGAGAAGCAACAATTTTGTAACGCAATTGTTTAATTCAGATGCATGATAAACATGAACCACCAATTCAGGGACCTAATATCCAATAGGCAATACTAACAAAACTGCACATATTCAATGCCCTAATATAGTGGACAAACTTGTAGAAGCACCAAAATCTGCAGTTACAAAACAACTTCGGGCTATTATTAAAACAAATGATTCAGGCCTCCACAAATTCACAAGATAAAATTCATCAAAAGATACAAGGTTATAAATCGATAGAAAACTGGCAATTGTGATTTGTATTTACCCAAACTTCCAACCGGGATACTACATTCCGAGGATGAGAATACACACTCTATAAAAATATTATAGATGTTGGGATTCTGAAAGATAGACATTTACCTTCAGATAATGCTCAGCGTGACTAGAGAGTTAGACGTTAAAACAACAGTGTGTAAGCAATGTACTTTTCATCTCATGTTTTGTTTTATCATATGAGTATGGAAAGGAGGATATTGAACTCATGCAGAGGCCTGAATCGTGTCATCTTTTTGAAAGTGCCAAAAGACTTTAAAAAGCACAAAACTAGCAGGAAGATTACAGCAAGAAGAGAATCTCTTCCTCTTCAAGCTTCTATAATTATATAATCAAATTGTGTACCCTGAGACAGTGTTCTTCATGGGGTTGAATGTTGAAGTGAAAACCAAAACATCACCCTTTGCTTGCTCCAGCGCCTGTTCTTCACTGAGTCCGACTACAGAAAGAGGTGGTATGCTGTAAAGTAACAAAAGACAAATTATTTACCAAAAAAAAAGGAGACACAAATAAAAAATACAATAAAGAGATTCCAAATAAAAATATAAAATGACAAAGTAAGTTGGTGTATAAAACTACTAAATAATATAAGTGGGGAAAAAAACCTTCGTCATGGATGAGAAATAATTCTGGAAAGATAATGATTAACGATTTCAGCCTTACATTTTTGGCAAGGTACAAAATTGTCAGTAGCAAAAGAAATGAGGGTGATACAAACAAAGTGAAACCCAGAAGATTGAGACATGTAGTACCAACAAGACAATCAGGTTGTCCGATGGATTTACAAGGACTAAAATGTCTAGGAATTTGGTTTTAAAAAAAGAAAATTCTGGGAGAGACTAAGGATCTTGGAAAGGAAAATGTCAAGTAGCCCGTGAATGGCAATCCAACATTGAGGAAAAGAAATATGTAATACAAAAGCCCGTTAGCACCTTGTCACGTCCAGCCAAGGTTAATTTGTTTAGACTAGATCTACCACAAGCTCCAAATATGAATACAAATACCAGAATTGCACCAAGAACAATTTTAAAACTATAGAACCATCACTCTAAAGACAGATACTCTCATGTCTGAGGTAAATTAGACAAATACAAGAAGGGCAGAAACTGTACCAGAACACGGCACAAGGTATATTGCTATAGTCTGGTTTGCAAGGCTCCCCGCCAAAAGCAGTTTTCTGCAGGCAACACAAAGGATTTGACAAGTTGAAAATTTTGAAATTACACAAAGTATATAGCCAGAGATATTGAATTGTTGAGTTTGTAAGAAAAGGAATGAAAACTCAAAATTGATAACTACTAAAGGTCCAACTAAACACGCACCGCAAAATAGGTTCCCTCCATTAAAGCCACAGGGGTAAGATTCATTCTATTTGTAACATCACCAATGGCCCATATGCTTGGTAAGTTTGTGCGAGAGTACTCATCAACCTGAAAAGAGAAAATGAGAAGGATGGGACACCTCAAAGACATTTAATTTTAAATAATTCAATGGTACAAACCATCTTTTCACAAGTAAAAGCATTTGTTCATTGCATAGCAAACAAATGGAAGGAGAATAAGAACTTTGCAAACACTATACAAGACCAGAATAATGTACCAGGCGCCTTTGCACACTATAAATGGCAGAGAATGTCTTCAAAGCAAATCCTTACCATTTTAATAACTAGACTAGACTAAACATACTGCAAACCTACATGAATTGCACACAGCTTTCTGTTCCGGGAAAAAAAAAAAGAGTATAAACAGGGGCGGAGCCAGGATTTTGGGGAAGGGGGCAAGAATAAAGACCAACTATCATAGCCAAAACCAAAATCAAAGAGGGGTCAGCTGGAGATACTAGAAAATCCCTTCCCCAAAATTAATGGAAGCTCAAGGGTTAAAGACCAACTTCATAGCCAACATATCAGGACAAACAAATAATGGAAGCTCAAGGGTTAAGGAGTTAAGCCATAGGACAAAAAATATACAACACTAAAATAAGACACTATAAAGGAAAACATTTCTGCCTTGTCCAAAAATTCTGCATCAGTGTCGATTAGTGATAGGAAATGAACCATCAAATAACCCATGTACGGACTCCAGCTAAACATCTCTGATTTGTCCAGCTCCTAAGAACTACTGACCCAGTTGAAATAGGCCAAATTAAAAGAAAGTGAATAAATAAAAGGAAAGAAAAAGAAAAAGCTGGGACCTTTATGGCTCCTGTCTTGTCAAGCTCAACACCTACAGCTTCCAAATTCAACCTCTTTGTGTTAGGAGCACGACCTGTATTAAACAATTAAGTTTCATTATCTAAAAAGCTAGATTTAAAGCCAACTTGTACCACAAAAGAAAACAAAGTGCACTCTGCAACCAGCCACCAGCACATTCATAAATTGATACAGAACATAATTCTGACCAAGACTCAAAACTCAAATAAAATTGAGTCAATGTGTCTTGTCCTTTGCAGGTTAACATGTAAATCAACAAGAAAATCATTTTTCTATGCTGGTAACAAGAGCAAGTTCAGAATTACCAGTGGCAAAGAGTACAACATCAGCCATTATTTCTTCACCATGATCTGTGACAACTTTTATCCCCTCTTCCGTTTTGACCAACTAAACAATCAAACTCTTATTAGAGCCAGGTCGTCAGAAAGAAACATTAGGAGATTCATCACCATGCGAATAACAAAACCCACCATGCGAATAACAAAACCCCAAACAAAATGAAAATACCTCTGTCAAAGTTGACCTGGGGTGCAAATTAATTCCCCTGCCTTCAAGATTTCTTGCAACCACAGCTCTCATTTCATCATCAAAACCTCTGCATCAATTATTTGGAGAGCACAACAATAAGGACACAACAACAATATTCAATAAAAGTGGTATTGACCAAAAAATTCAATAGCTAAAGCTGTTCACTGAAAATAATAAGCAACTGCATTGCCGTGATATACTTGGATTCGATATAAAGCAATCTACTATGTCCCAACTGATAAATAAATCCAACTGATAAATAAATCGATATGTAATCTGTAAAGACTCTATGACAGAAACAATGGGGAAAAAAGTTGGAGATGAAGCCACAAAAAAACCCCACTAAAAGTTCATTTCAAGTTTGGATAATAAATAACAACAGGATGCATGAAAAATGCAAGGGAATGGAAGTACTGATGAACTGGCAAAGATTGCAAGCCATTGGAGGCACTGATGAACCCCAAGTAGGCTTCTAAATCTATCCCATTGCTCAGTGACCATGTCAATGGCAATTACCGACCACAAAAAGAATCAAATTCAAAAGTCACTGTAAACGGACAACATTAAATCTTGTTTCAACTGACTACATTGGTCAACGCCACGACCATCATTAGTTAAGCCGTAAGAGTCTCCTATGTTAACCCAAAACCAGTTCAACAAAATTTGGCCCTAAAATTGGGTTCAGTATTATTCCGCTTGATCAGATGCTATAGCTTCATTCTTCGTAGTTCTATCTCAATAAGGTTTTATTTCTCACTGACACGTGTTCTATGTACAATACGAAAGAGCTAGTAGTTCCAGTTCAGTAATTCCAAATCTTAGTCAAAGATATCAAATGTTTTGGCAAAAAAATTGCCACAAGTCCACTGGATTTTCAAACTTTACAAATTCGGGTACATATTTAAATGAAGTGTAGCCTGGAGGTAAAGTTCAAGGACGCATGAAGCAGATCCAAGGTAGCTTCATAGGATCATTTTAGCATTATGGTAACCACTTCCTCCTTCCAAATTAGTTTGTCTACTTTCTGACTTTTAGGTGTTCCCAAAATCAAAATGTTCGTCTATTTGGACAGATTATTGAACCAAAATATTATACAATTCCCTTTGTGCCCCTTTGCTCTTGAATTAAAGAGACAATGACTTTGAAGAGAAAATTCTAGAAATTCAAGCTTTAAAAGAGCAATGATTGCGCCTCCTTAAAAAGTTGGAACCCTCAAATTGGACAAACAATTTGGGACGGAGGGAGTAATAGAGAAAAATGAAAAGATCAAACTATCCCAGTTTTTAGGCAACTACAGGTTTCAGCTTCTTCGACTATATCTACAAAAATAAATAATTCACCCATGCATTTCTTATACTTCAGCAAAGATAAGTATAGTGTCATTCCTATTGTCAAAATACGATTGTCACCATCAAATCCAAGAAGCAAAGAAGAAAATTACATGATTCACCAAAAACAAAATGCCCCCAATCTAATCTAGTTTACGAATGCAAAATTCCAAGAGCATGTTGGGTACATTCAAACCCATGAACTATAACCTAGCCTTTTTCTCTCCCTCTCCTTTTGGGCCTTCGTAGGTTTCTATCTGTGCCCATTATTCCCAAATTACACAATATGGGTCCAGCAAAAAGTTTGTTATTCACTGGAAAATAATTTTGGAACAACTAAAAGGAATGCCAATAGGAAAACCAAAAATGCCATTTAGAACTTAAAAGTACAACCTCAATGGAAGTTCCTTTCTGAAGAATAAATCCACTGTGCAACCCATCCCACGCCATATTGAAGCGAACTCAACAGCAATGTACCTAAACAAGAGAAAAACCAAGTCATCTAACTGACATAAGCATGGTAAGAGAAATTACTACAACAGATAGACAAGCATATAGACAAACCCTCCCCCAAGTACGACTACACGCTTAGGTAACTCATCCAAGCTCAAGGCTTCATCAGATGTTATAGCTAACTCCTTCAACACAACAAGAAAACATAGTATCAACAACACTAATTAGAACATAATAGGGTAATAACATAGTACTGTGGATGGAACATTTAAGCAATAAACTAAAAAATTACCTGCCCTGGAATAGCTGGACGTTGAGCCCTACCACCGGTTGCAATGAGTATGTGTTTTGCCGAATAGCATATTTTGGTTCCGTCCAGTTGTGTCAGCTCAACTTCATTAGGACCAACCAACTTTCCCTCTCCTTCATATAATTTAACCCCAGCATTTGAGAGCAAGCGCTTGTAGATTCCATTCAATCTGATTATTTCTTCTGTCTGCAACATGCAAAGAAAATGAAATTGAAAATTAATATTAACAGAATGCATTAAAGCAAAATACAAAATTCAACACTGACCTTCTTATGCAATAGCTTTTTCCAATTGAAATCAATTTTTTCATTCAATTCCCACCCATAATTTCTGGCATCCTACAAAATCAAAACAACAGTAAAATCAAACCACTTCAGATAACCACAAAATGTAAATGTAGTTCACTGCATCCTCATAAAAAGATCACATTATTCGGAACAAAAATAAAAACAGTGAAGTAGGATAACCAGAAAAAAACATAACCCTTCAGTCCATTGTGATGAGGAACTCTCAAATCAAAACCCATCACATCCCCTCTTAGGAAAGGTCCAACCTAAATACTTCGCAAAACCCCAATCTTCTATTCGGGCACCATTTGTGATCATGGAAGTTAGAACATCACCCATCAAACTGATGGGAGTATCGGGTGGCAGTATCTCCAAATGAGGGACAGTCGCAACTGGAGGTCTACTTTTTCTTTAGTTGACACATTTCATGTTGTGAAATTTCCACTATAGACCAATGCACCATGCCACCATCAATGACAAAATCAGGGGTGGTGGAACTGGGAAGGCGAGACTGGGCATGACTTAAGCTCTATTACATTTGAATGAAGTGACTATCCTTGGACTCAAACCCAAGATTCTGGGCAATAAGCTGATAACTAAATCCATATCACTGCTAAAAGAACTGCCATATCATGTGAACACAAAGTATATCTCACATGAGATGACCCTGTCAGTGCTCGGGAAAAACAGAATTAATATGCAATTAGTACAAAAAAGGTCATAGAACTGTTGCAAGATACTAGTGAAACTTCTTGAATTATTTCAAAAAAAAAAAAAAAAACCCTCACCCACATATTAGCAAAGATACTATGCACTCACCTCAAGTTCCGGCCCAAAAGATGCTCCATAAACCAAAATCTTCTTGGGGACACAACCACGAATGACGCACCTGTAACACATGAAAGGCGTCAGAGGTCGTAAACGTTTCAGTTTCAAAACTTTAAAGTTAAATTCAAAATAATACAAAAAAGGTAAAATGGCAAAAGGCACTAGTGAATAGAGTCAATAGAAAATTAAAGTTATTGCTAGTGAAACTTACGTTCCGCCAACTCCTCCAATAACTTCTGAGCTAATTGGATGAAATGGAAGCTCGCAAATCCCAACCTTGCAACACAATTTTTATTTATTTAGTAAATACTACTAAAAACCACGCCCAAAAAATGGGAATGGAATTTAAAAAAACAATGGAAACCAAACTGCAAAAACCGTTGAGAAAAGCTATAATCAACATTAAAACACTGAGGGGAAATTGTCTCCTGGTAAGAGAACACAGATTGATAGGGCAATATCTGTTCTTTTCTATCTCATTGTGGCAAGTATACACTAATCCCATTTGTAAAAGAACTTAATTCATGAGGGAAGTCATAGGCCAAACAAGAACTTCCAAAAGCTAATGATATTCCTCACTGGCAGAAGGAAGAGAGTGCTAGAACAAGAAGGAAATAATAGCAAATTAGATTGGTTATGAAGACGCACAAGCCCCACTCAAATTGTTTGGATGGAAAAGATAGGTTGCCCTTTTTCTTGTTTATCGTCAACAAGTTTCATAGAGAAGACAATAGTAAGGTTTAGAAATTCCAGGATTCATTTCTTCTGCATAAGTTGCTAATAGATACAGATGACAATTACACAGAAAGTCGAGAATTGGGTTCAGAGAGGAACAATATGCAAAAACATAAGTGAACGTGTCATTGATGCATATAACATACACATGCAAACCAAACCAAACAGAGATGTTGTCCAAATCAATTCGGGTGGCTAAAACATAAATACACATGTAATTTTTTATGAGTACCTTTGCTCCGAATTGAGCAGAAAATCTAGATCCACGAACACCACCACTCCCGGCCCCAATCACGAACAAATCGAAGTCATAATGTGCTTCCTCTTGCTTAGAGTTTTCCAGCTCCCCATCAATTAGCATCTTCCTAGCCATGATTACCCAACTAAACCAAACAAAGCCAAAAAGAATTAGCAAGAAACAACATAACATCCACATAACTGCTTTCATGTGGCTGCTGAGCAAACATAGGAAAAACAAAACAAAACAAAAGGTTACACATTGGGAAATGATGTTCTTGAAAAACTCTCAACACCTAAACTCACATGGAAGTTTTGAATATTCTACCTCTAATATCTCAGTACTAAACAACTGAATACTATGATTCATTTTTATCTACGGATAGAAAGTTGGATCCTCTAAAGTCAATCAAAGGGACAAGACGGTCCTATCCAGCACTTTTTGTGGGCCCTTTCCAGACTTACTTCGATGATTGGAACCGTTAGACCTCCTCGAGAACATCAGCCCCGCCAAAAATCATGTTTTAGGATATAACTTGACATGTTTCAAAACAAAATTTCTGTTGCGAAAAATAGAAAAAAATAATTCTGAAATACTAAATCATAACCCATTTTTCGCCATACGTGTATGTCTCCAGACTCCAGAGTATATATAAGAAATATCCGATTGACTAATTTGATCTCAATGGGTTCTATACAATGAACGAACTCAATCATCGAAGTGGGCCCAGAAAGGGTCACAAATGGGCTGGAAGGACTGTTTGAGGGACCGAGATGATCCAACTACATATACATTCCCAATGTTAATAGTATCCAATTCTGTATCTCCCACAGATACTCGGCAATCAAACGCAGAAATTAACCAAGTAAAATCAAAATGGATTGTAAACGACGAAATTAATCAATCGGAATCTGATGCTTTTGAAAACCTCTAATCAACAATACCGACATGGAAGCTTGTAAGCTGTAATACTCGACCTTCACAAGGATCAAACAAAGCACAACAGACCCATTTGATTCACTTTCTCCGCCAAACAAAATCTAATATCATTTTCTACAGTTTTCTATTTCAGACAGGTAATCCACAACCAAACCAAGAAACGAATCAAGTTAAACGGAAATGGAAATTGGTATTACCAATAAAAACATACCCAGAAAAGTTAAAATGGAAGTGGGTTTTGCTTAGAGTACCTCTGTAAACGTGAAGATCGCCTTTCTTTATTCTTCTATGATTATTATATCCCTCTGCTGAGTATTCGGTTTTGACGAAAAGGGTTGAGAAGAAAAGATTGGGTGATGAAAGAAACAGCCGCGACAGAGTTTGAACAAAGTGGGGCAGCTCGTGAGATGTAGAGAGAGTATAATAGCGTCCACGTTCAAGAGTTTATTATGGAGAGAGAGAGAGAGAGAGAGAGAATGGGTGGGTTCTGGGGGTGGGGAAAGAAGAAGAAGGGTTTTCTGGGTATTTCACGAGGGTGCTGAAAATGTAGGGATGACGACGGCCACAGCCGATCACAGCTCTGTTTTCTCTGAATAAAAAGCTAGTAAAATAATTCAGAGAGTGGTCCCACTCCCACAAACTATTTGGCTATTTGCTAGAAGATCTCGATCGGGAATTTTTTTTTTTTTTTTTTTAATCAGAATAATAATATCAGCCATATTCAAGGCCCGGAGGTAGTACAAAGATTTCATAAAAAATACTTCCTTCATCCCCAAATTTTTGTCCGTGCTGTACAAAACGAGGACTTGAAAATAATCCAAAGATTTCAAGAACAATTCAATACTTTTTTAACAAGTTTACTAGACATCAACGTGTACTTTTAATTTATGAAAAAAGTTTGAAAATTTTCTTTTAAGGGACTTATTATTTTTAGGACTCCGTTTTGCAAACTCGACAAAAATTTTGGGATGGCGGGAGTACTTTATAGGAATGAACAAAAACTACAAAAGCCTATACTATGAGGCATTTCTACAAAAGCAAGCCACTTATTAGGTAAAGCGTAGAACCGATTCAGATTTTGGTAAGGGAATCTCCCACTGAAATTGCTTTGCAATACGTCAAAATATATCGTATATTTGTTGGCATCCTCATAATATCTATCAAGCCTTACCGTCAACAACCTGCAGTCATGGATTACATTCCATGGAGGGTGATTATCCGAAATTGTCGGATAGACCACGATAAAAATAAAAATAATAATAATTTAGGGAGGCTTTTTCGGTAATGATTAAAGAGAGATAAGTAAATAAATGAGAATAATAATTCTAAAAAAAATCTATCAGGAACCGTGCTGTAAAAGACGGAGTGGTTTTTTTTAAAACCAAAACGAACAATAGAAGATCTAAAACAATGTTGTTATTCTGATTTTTCATTTTCGGATGCTTTGGTGGGGTGTTTTTTTGATGATTTCATCTGCTCTTTCTCTCGTTTCCCTTCTATAATTACCAAAAGAGTTTATTACCATTAAGGTCACAAAACAAATATTTATTACCATTAAAGTCAATCACTCCTTTTAATTACCATTAAGGTCAATCACTCTTTTTTTGGGTTTAGGTTTAGGGTGCACTTTCTTATTATAGTGGTTTCGTGGTTTAGACATTTTCATAGGGTACCCTAGGATTTTAGGCACTTTCAAGGGTACCATAAATTTAGACCGTACATTTAGAATTTAGGTTACCCTAGGGTTTAGGTTTAGACACTTTTATAGGGCACCCTAGGATTTAGGCACTTTCATAACCTTAGGGTTTAGGTTTAGGTTTAGGTTTATGGTGTACTTTTCTGTTAGATAGTTTTAGTGATTTAGGCACTTTCATGTGGTACTCTGAATTTAGGCACTTTTATATGGTTAGGGGTTCAAAATTTAAAATATAAAAAAAAATAATAAATAAGAGGAGACAATGTTGATGGGTGCTACTGGGTAGCAATGAAACATAGATAAAGAGACGAGCAGTGTGCAGTGGAGTTTTCGGTGCTTTTCCGGAATGGGGCTGGAGCTTGTTGGAATAGCCCACTGATTTCTCGACCAACCTGTCATTTACCCTCTCATGTTTTTATCTCTACTCATTTGTGTATCTTTAATTTGATCCATGAAGACTCAATTTAGGGGTGAAATACCCCATAGTTGTAACTGTTATTAGTTTCTTCTTAATGCAACTTCCATTTAAAAAAAATAAAAATAAAGCTCTTCGTCATTAACAATTTCAGGCCCATTTGCTAGCACTTATAATTTAGCAGTTGCTGTTCCACAATTGGCTTTTCAAGTTTTGTATTTTGTCTTTATTCGAATTTTTTTGCTTTTGTTAGTTTTGCGTTGAGCTTTTGTAAATTATTGATTCGTAGTGACGTGAAAAATCGGAAATAAAAATTACCCAAGTGTTATCGAAAATATCCAAGGAAAACAAGTTAATGACGGTTGAAACTATTTTTTCATACTTTTTCTTGATGCAAAATTAACAAACGCAAAAAAAAAAAAATTGAATAAACACAAACCCTTGCTTAAAAAAAATTGCTAATGAAGCATGTTTGTAATAAACACAAGCATTTTTTTCTCAGCGAAACTGCGAAAGTCAGTGTTATTAGTTGTAGTCAGTGAGGTTTGAAACTTGTTTGTGAGTTTTGTGATAAAAATTACTATGTAATTGCAACAAGTAATCTACTTAATTTAAGGAACGAAGGAAGTGCTTCCAAGGGGCAACATCATGTGGGTGTAAAGCCCAAATCCTGCCATGTAATTCAAAATCAAAAGTAGTGGATGACAAATTGCGTGCTCATTTCCACCGCCATCTTTGACTTGGCAACCAAAAAGAGGCAAAAACAGACTCCTCTTAAAACTTAAAAGCCTAATGAAAAAGTTTTAACTTCTAAACTTCTTGGTGATAAATTCAAGGGTCATTTCACAACACCTAAATCCAAAAGCCACCACTTGAATGGTCATCATTTAGCCACTTGGTGGTTAGAGTTCCATTGCGAGGTCTTGAGTTCGAACCTTGTTACATCGGTAAAGATATGGGTACAGAAGCCATTGTCCAGAAAACGTACCGATGGTGTTCGGGGACCCACTTTTGGGTCCCACACGAGTGATCCGAACCGTTCATTGTTCTTAGAAAAAAATTCCGAGGGACCCCACAAAATTTCAGCTCAATCGGACTGTTAGAAGTGGTTGAACCAAAGCTCCACCGTTTCAATCAAAATCGGATCACTCGTGTGGGATCCAAAAGTGGATCCCCGAACGGGTTCTGTGCATTTTCTGTGCGGGTTGTTCTGTACCCGTAGCACAGTCCATTGTTACATATGCAAGGGGCTTTCAACTTTTTCATGGCCATAGGGATTAAGCAAGGGGCTTTCAACTTTTTCATGGCCTTTGGGATAATCCCTGGTCCCTTTACCTGCCTATAGTGTACTAGGATCTAACGATTGTACCAAAAAAATGTTTGTAAAAAACCGGAAAACCTAGCTAAAGTATAATGAGCAATGCTCGAAAAAAAAAAAATCGATGAGGATTCGGTAGTTCAAGGTTTAGAATTTTGACTGCACTCGCTTTGATAATTGAAGTCGTTTATTTTTGAGGTTCCAATGTTTGACTACCGTTAAAAACTCTATTTGATAAGACATTTGTAGCCCTTTGACGGAACGACATCTGTCTTTAGAAAACGAACGTATGATTAGAAGCCAACAATTTTTTTTACGACGGGTGCTATTCGATTAATCAGTCTCACCTTTGTATAAAAACAAAATTCAACATGATTACTCAACCATGGAAGAAATAAGTTAAAATCTCAATATTCCTGTGAAACGCATAGGGATTACTTTCTTAAATAGGAGTAGTCGTTTTGAAATAAGAGGTCTCATTATTCTGCAGTTAAAAGGAAATCGATGAGACCAAATCTGTGGACCATTTGGGTGGTGGTCCAAAGGTAGTTGTTGCCATGGATATGTCTTCATCTGTTGTGGGAAAGGAATCAGTTCTTCCTTTTTCCAGAAATTGATTACAGAATCAGGACAATACGAAAAGCGAGGCAGGTCAACCGGTAGGGCTCACCACCGGTCTCATTTTGATAATCTGAATATTTCATAAGATGAATTCAGATGTGTAAATCATAAAAAACGAGTAGCTCACTTGAATCCAAACCTACAAAGTAACGGTTTGAATCATTAAAACAGTACATTGTGATGTCCAATCTGTCCAGCTCAAAGAGGAGTGTGAGTCGTTCTTATTAACTGAAAAGGTTTGTGTGCCATTTTCTTTATCTAAAACGAAAAGGGACAAGATACCTACCAAGAACAACAATTATACCACCACACACAAACACTTACAAATACTCACTCACACAGGTGGTGTGTCCTACACACACTGTAGGTGTGTGGGACCATTATCTTTGTGAGTGAGGATGTGCAGTGTGTGGGGCCCACTACCTTTGTGAGTGAGGTGGTGTGTGTGGTTATGTACTTATTGTACCAAGAAACCATCAATTCTACCACCGCACACAAATACTTATAGACACTCAACTCACAAAGGTGGTGGGTCCCACATCAGATACACCTCCCAAAATTTTGGAAATCTAGTAGTACTTTTTTTATCTGAATAAGCATGGTACTTCAACAAGCTCATCCCGAACAATTCTTCCATTTCCTTTCCCACTAAATCACTCAAAAGGCAGAAATACCACAACTTCAATGAACTCAGGCCTACTTTTCGAGACCATGTTACTGCTATTGAGCATCATACATTAGGCCATGGAGTATTAAATTCCACGGGCTGCACATTCATTCAAAAGGGGGCCATGGAGGGTAAATGCACATTCATTCAAAAGGGGACCATGGAGGGTAAAGACACAGAGAGCCGAAGATTTGGACTCAACAAACTTGTAAACAAAGGGCTTATATCCAATGTAACGATCCACACGAATTACTTGAGAGGAAGGAGAGTCAGGCATTGACATCAAAGTTTGATGATAACAATATCAATCATCATATTTATTGGCTAACAACCTAATTAGAAGATCAACTTAAGATAGCAACAAAGTGATCAAATCCTATCACTATCTTAAAACTGAACAAATCATGTGGTAATATGAAAACAAATTACTTGACTATCAAGCAACATTGTTGGATGAAAAAGATTTATTCCCACGTGGCTTGACCTTCCAAGGAGGATTATTCCGCTCCTTGCACCATCAGGTTGGGTTCATGAGGGGTTACAAGCAAGAAATATGCATGAGCCTTACCTAATTGCTAAAAAAAGTTATCGTGCAGACAAAAAATCCAACTATCTAAAAGTCACCAATCAAATGACCTCGAGAAAAGAAAAAGTGAAGCAATGTCCCTAGTATTTTGAAACATCTTAATCTTCTCCCTTCTACCAACAATGGTATCAATGGTCTTCCAAGTTACAAGCACACAAAATAAACATGAAGTTAACCCCTACGATTTATGGTTTCACATTCCCCAAACAACAAAAACAGAATGAATTGCTTTCAAAGGAAATCAGACATAACAAAGATAACGCCATCAACGCATAAAGAACATATATCTTAATGCATTTACCAGTAGACTTAAGTGAAACAGTCTATCATGCAAGTTCGATACAACCTAGAACAACACCAAAACCCGACAAGATAGAGACGATTTTGTTCCAAACATCATCGCTTGATAAGGGGAGTTTGATCTGAGCCTCATTGCCATCATCGTATGGTGATCTGAACCTCAACTCTCTTTAAATCCTTCCCTAATTCCACGTTCTATCCAAATCTATCCAATTCGGGGTTAAGTATATATGCGGTGACTATGAAGCACCGACATCTCTAGGGGTCACCGTATAGCAGTGTTCGGACACGGAGACACGTGTCTGGACACGCCACGTAATTTAGTTTAATTTTTGGAAGGGGACACGATTGGGGACACGGGTGAGATATGGATGGGGACACGGCAGGGGTCCATCGTAATTTTTTAAAAAATTTCAGGGGTAAATATGTTAACTTAAAAGTTTTGGGTTAAAATGTAATTAAGCATATAAATGCACATATATCACCTTTCTAAACCCTAATCTCTCTCTCTCTTTCTCTCTCTCTCTCTCTCTCTCTCTCTCTCTCTCGTTTTGTTTGCCTTTTCTAAATATATAGTGTGTATAAATCATATAAATAAATGAATACATATACACGTGGCGTGTCCCCCGCCATGTCCGTAATCCCATTTTTTTAGAATTCTCGTGTCTCTGTGTCCATGTCCGTGCATCATAGTGCGGTGATCTGAGCCACGTCTCTCTATTTCCAAGTTCTATCCCCTTAATTATCCTTCATACTTCATGTTTGAAGATCAATAGCAATCCTCACAACTACAGGAGAGTTTTAGAGTGTGGTTGGAAAATAGTTTTTCGCCTAAAATGATGAAATAAAGGAATAGCAAGGAAACATTCATAGGCTGATAGAAGTAGTACCGATAGAAGATAAGTGGTAGAAGGTGATTTGAATGTGCGTGTCCATTGTACATTTGATGTGGTAGTTAAGATGAGTGATATGATTATCTTAAATGGTAAAGGCAGGTATAGACCGTGATTGATTTTAGAGGAATAGTTCGAAAAGACTTTGTTTTTTGAATATTAAGGACCACGATGCACTCAACGGAACTCAATAAAGATAACGAATCCAAGTAGCCAACCCCATTTATTTGGACTTAAAGCTCGATTTGTTTTGGTTTTGTAATAATTTTATCATTAACAACTCTTTGTGAAACCCCAAGCGGTTGGGACTTAGGCATTGGTTCTCACCTAAGGTCACAGGTTCGATTCCCTTTGCCAGCAAACTCTTGAAGCCACTGGGGTTATGCGCGATCATTACCTCTAGGGCCCCGAAATTAGTCGAGATGCATGCAAGCTGGCCCGGAAATCCGGTTATCAAAAAAAAAAAAAAAAACTTTGGGACCAAAGTTCTTTGTTTTTCTGGTTCGTAACTTGATGTCCAAACCAACTTACAAGTACTACATTGTGTATTATTTTCTTCCCTCGCTATCCTACTAAACAACTCGTAGTAGGCCAATCAATGAATTCAAGCTTTCTTACTGGAAACAAAGCATCTAATCATCAAAATCATTTCAACCATCCAATCAATCTCCACAAAATAAAACAAGATGCACCATATATATTAGCTCACTCAAAATCCAAGACCTACATAATAACAGTTTGAATCATCAAAACTGGACATTCAGTTATTGATATACCTAGCCCAAAGTGAAGCGCGAGTCATTTGTGTAACCTGAGAAGGTTTCCGTGGCATTTTCTTCATCATCAACAACGGAACGGGACAAGATACTTACCAAGAAAGATACCACGTCAGAAACACCTCCCAAAATTTTGGATATCTAAAACTCAAGGTCCTTAACAAATAACAACTGTTTCCCATAAGCACAGTACTTCATCCGAAACAATTCTTCTATTTCCTTCCCAACGAAATCACTCAAAGTAAGGCAGAAATACTACAACTTCAATGAATTCAAGTCTCCTTCTCTAGAACATGTTATCGCTATTGAGCATCATATAATGGGCCATGAAGTATCAAAATACTTTACACAGGGACATTCATTCAAAAGGGTCCATGGAGGGCAAAGACATGCAAAGCAATACCCTAGCTAATTTAAACAAGTAATACCCTAATTTAAGTTTACAATTCCAACAATTTTCAGTACGTATAGTCGTATACTCCAATTTTGCTTTACTTCAATAAACATGAGCAAAGAAACGCTTGGTTGTATCATCAACACCAAATAAATCACAGGGTGATTAAAAAAGTCAAAACAAAAACTTAAACTCCAGGTAAAGTTGGGAAACTGTAGTAACAAAAAACGAAACATCTAATTTTACCTTTATTCCATTTGTTGCTGCCATAAACTTCAGTGTCAGCATGGTGAAATTAGGCTCTCAATATACGGATAGACCCTCAAAGATGAGAAACACTCGTGAACCTTTGGGTAGGAAAATTTTCCATCTTTTGGATTGTACCGAACTAAACGCCCCCTAACATCCATTAAAATGGTGCCATTCTTCAAAATGTACTTTGGTGTGAAATGCTGACCATAGAATGAATGTATCTTATCACTAATCGCAACCAACTTGGTCCAAGACTCTCTTATACCATATTCCTTCATCACCCATAGATCAGCACCACCTACATTATAGGTGCAAAGCATACAGAGGTATCCACCTAAAACATCCATTGTCAAATTAAAACTTTGGCCAGCATAATCAGGTTGTGAAACCTCCCCATATGTCTCTTTAGCCAAATCAAGAGAGACAATGATCTCCTGGGACTCGACACTCCCCATCCAATGGAGCGCCCCGCTCACAAATTTCCCTGAACCAGTCTCATGAAGAGTATGAGGACAGTCTCCAATCGTCCTCTAGGAATCCGTCCTTAATCTGTACACCACCGCTTTATTTTGCCATTCCTCATCAATTTGCCATTCCTCATCAACTTTGTATGGCTCACAAATTCGACCATGAAAAATTAACACCACCTTGTAATCATCAATAGACTCATCGTACCCAAACCCGAATACTCGGTACCAGTCACGGACATCTTCAACCCAAGGCAATTCAATATCGGGCAATTTCCTGGATTTCCTCATAGATGGGTTCCATAGACATACTGTTTTCTTTTGAATAGAAACGCACAGTAATCCGTTGAAGGAACCCTCAATCAAAACAACACGACGAGATTCACCAAAAGGGTAACCAACGTCAACAGGATTATTATTTTCCTCATGCATTATAGAAAAAACAGACCAGGACGAGAAAGCGCCCTGGGTCTTATTACTTCTTTGGAGGAATCTATGGTGGGTACAATCGGAGTTCGAAGATGCTGAACTGAGATGAGTTTTTGCGAATTTGGGTTGAGAAATCAAAGAACACCATGATTTGCAAACGCACCTAAAACGCAGCAGAGTCTTCACCGGAAGTCTCAAGAGTATATCGTCGATGATTTCTTGAGGGAGATTTGGCAATGGCTGCGGATCTTCGGCGGCCATAGATGGTGCTTTTTCTTCTGGTTTTGGGACCAAAGTCGAGGAGTAAAATTTTTTGAGTGTACAACGCTTACTTTATAGGGTAAATTATGTTCGAAAAAGGAAAAAAAGATTAGGGTAAATTAAAAAGTTAATTTCAATATATAAAGGAATCGCTACAGGTAGCGTATGGATCACAGAACTCTATTCCATATCCAATACCCAGTTGGAAGGACTTTCAACATCCCGCTCCCATCTCCATTGGGAATATTAGATAAAGAACCAAACCCACCTCCCAATGGGGATCGGGGATTCCCGATTATACACCCATATCCACACAAAAAAAAAAAAAAAAAGACGTCAAGAATAAAAATAAATTGATATTTACATTTATAAATATAATCTCAATTGATATTCTTTGAATATTACGTAGTCTATGGTAGTTAGTAATTGATAAAATTTGTTAATTAAAGAAGTAATTGTTTACATATATAACTATACTCAAGATTTATACGCATGTCCTTATTTATATGGACTTAGTAATTGATAAAATTTGTTAATTGTGCATGGGATGCATATATAACTATACTCAAGATTTATATGTCCTTAACTATACTCAAGATTTATAGCCGGCATTAGAAAATCATTTTTCATGATCGGAGACATTCACCACTATTGTAGACCTCGGTGAATACTACAAGTGTAGAAAAAATCAATTGATCGGATATTTTAATGTCAATCGAAAATAAACGTCAGAACACAAATACTTTGAAAACAAATGGAACACAAATGGACATTATTCAAACATCTATCAAAATCACTTTTTCATGTTATTTGTGTGCTATGAGGCACAAAGATATCCGATGAGTTTGTCTTTGGCACTGTATGTATTCAACGAGGTGAGTCGTGGAAAAATGATCCGACGGGTGCTTTTTACACTTTGGATAATCGGGAAAATGGCCCGACGGTTTGTCACGGGATTGGGAAAAATGATCACAAAGACACCCCAAAGTTCCTATTTATATGTATATGTATAATGCACATATGTAGTATGTATAATTGGGTAGTTGGGTGAGTATGGGGCATTGGTACTAAAATTTGGGGGTAGGGATTAGAAAATCATCACCGCTCCATCCCCGAAATGGGTGTTCTTCATATCCTACCATACTCACTACTATTGGAGAAAATTCTGGGTGATCCCCGCCTCCATATGGGCTGGGTGGGGCGGGTATCTACTGGATATGGGGAAATTGCCATCCTTAGATACATGTTAATGTCAATCGAAAATAAACAGAGTAGAACTTGGAATCATTTTTCCTCGACCAATATGAGGTGAAAATTTCCTATATGTTTCTAGGGGCATTATTCACCTACATCTATCCCAATGAATTGTCTAATGAATCGTTGTAGTTGTAATTGATGTTCTCGGGCTAGGCTCATGGCACAACCTGTGTTTGTCACGGGGCAATCGCTGGAAAAAGGACATGATACTTTTACCTGGTAATTGCTGGAAAAATGGCCCGATGGTGCTAGACACTTGGCAATCGGTGGAAAAATGACCCGACGGGTGCTTTTCACCGGACAATCGGTGGGAAAATGGCCCGACAGGTGTTTGTCACCGGGATTAAGCTGGAAAAAATTAATTGACACTTGGCAATTATTGTGCGATTGAAGATGCTCTTTGTTGAAAGATTATAATTGATGTGTATTCTTCTCACTAGGAGGCACAATATATAGACTGTGTACAAGATAATTTAGGAAAGGAAATAATAAGGAAATTGCTATCTACCTAATTAGACTAATTACAATCTTCCTAATTGTCTAATTGCCTAATTGATTTACAACATGTGCTACAATATTCTTTCCTTTTCAACACTCCCCCTCAAGCTGGAGCGTATACATCGTATACTCCTAGCTTGCGACAAATAGAATCAATGGAAGCCTTGGGAAGAGCCTTCGTGAAAATATCAGCAAGTTGAGAGCCTGAAGGAACAAAAGGCGTGCTGATCTCTTTTGACTCCACTTTCGACCGAATGAAATGACAATCAACTTCAATGTGTTTGGTCCTTTCGTGGAATACTGGATTATTAGCAATATGGATAGCAGCCTGATTATCACAATATAACGGAGTTGGATCATGTATTGGAAACCCAAACTCATGTAGAAGTGTACGCAACCAAGTCAACTCACAAGTGGTATGAGCCATTGCTCTATACTCTGCTTCAGCACTAGAACGTGCTACAACAGACTGTTTCTTACTTTTCCAAGTCACAAGATTGCCACCTATAAAGGTGCAATAACCAGTGGTAGAACGACGATCAGCAGGAGATCCTGCCCAGTCAGAATCCGTATACCCTTCGATACGAAGATGTCCAGACGCTTTGTAGAGAAGTCCACGTCCAGGAGCATTTTTAAGATACTTCAAGATGCGAACAACAGCCTCCATATGAGAAACTCGAGGACAAGTCATAAATTGACTGACAATACTGACTGCATAGGAGATATCGGGTCGAGTGATAGTGAGATAAATAAGTTTACCCACAAGTCTCCGATACAACTCAGGATCGTCAAACAACTCACCATCGTCAGGCATAAGCTTATGATTAGTCTCCATAGGAGTAGCTACAGGTTTAGAACCAAGATAACCTGTATCTTTCAAGAGATCGAGAGTGTATTTCCGTTGTGATAAACTGATGTCTGCTTTAGAACGAGCCACTTCAATGCCAAGAAAATACCGAAGCTTGCCTAGATCCTTGGTGAGAAAACTGGAACAAAGGTGACGAATTAATACCTGAATCCCATCATTGTCACTCCCTGTAATGACAATATCATCCACATAGACTACGAGAATCACAATACCACCGGTGGTCCTTTTAAAGAAGACGGAGTGATCGCTTGACTTCGTGTCATACCATGAGACACGACGGTCGCTGCTGAATTTATCGAACCAAGCCCGGGAGATTGTTTGAGGCCATAAATAGATTTGCGAAGATGACACACAGACTCCCCTTGGACTCAAAACCGGGTGGTTGAGCCATATAAACCTGTCTCGAGAGATCTCCATGAAGAAAAGCATTCTTGACATCAAGGCGATGGAGAGGCCAATCAAGGTTGGCTGCAAGAGAGATAATAATGCGAATGCAATGAGTTTGGCAACCGGAGAAAAAGTCTCGTGTAGTCAAGCCCATAGGTTTGAGTGAAACCTTTGGCCACAAGACGAGCTTTCGACGATCAAGAGTACCATCGGGATTGTGTTTGATGACAAACACCCAACGACAACCAACAATATGTGCTCCGGATGGTCGGGGAACAAGATCCCAAGTATGATTCAAAGACAAAGCGCGCATCTCTTCTTCCATAGCGAACGCCATCCAGATGAGAAAGAGCCTCCCGATAAGACTTAGGAACAAGAATGAGGACAAAGACATAGAAAAAAGCACGAAAAGAGGGAGACAAATGATCATAGGACACAAATTGAGAGATAGGATGGGAAGTGCGGGAGCGAATACCTTTACGGTGAGCAATAGGAAGATCGAGTGTCGGATCCAAGACGCTTGAGGAGATGGTGTGGGCACGTGAGCCGTATCCGGAGGTGCAACGGGAGTAAGGCGCGAGAAGAACGTCGAACATATACCCGTAATTGATGGTCGAGTAGCGGTCTCAAAAGACCATGGTCAACCGAATCGAGCAATCTCGGGAAGACAAGGTGGTGCCAACAATGGTGTCAATCGAGTACCCTCAAGAGAATAATATGGGATATTTTCAAAAAAGTCACGTCAAGACTTACTTACAAAGTGCTTCCGTAATGAGGGACTATAGCACTTGTATCCTTTACGTGTCGAGAGTAACCTTAAAAATACATTTGTAAGAACGCGGATCAAGTTTATCACGACTTGGAGAGAGATTATGAACAAATGACACACAACCAAAAAGTTTTGGGGAAGAATGTAAAGATCCTTGTCGAAACATGACTGATAAGGAATTTTGCCATGCAAAACCCGAGAAGGGGTGCGATTTATTAGATAATTCGCGGTAAGAACAACATATCCCCAAAAATGTTTTGGAACGTTCATGTGAAGCATAAGGGCACGAGTTACGGCTAAAACTGGCCCATTCTTCCGTTCTGCAACCCCATTTTGTTGAGGGGTAGTGACACACGCAGTCTGATGAATAATACCATGAGTTTCATTAAACTGTCTAAATGGACGAGAAAGATATTCTTGGGCATTGTCGATTCGCAAAATACGTAATTTAGCATTAAATTGGTTGACAATCTCAAAGATGAAAGACCTAAAAAAGAAAATAATTGAGACCTATCTTTGAGGAGATACACCCATGTTAAACGAGAAAAATCATCAATAAATGTGACAAAATAGCGCGCACCACACAAACTCGTAGTGCGCGAAGGTCCCCAAATATCAGAATGAACTAATGCAAAAGGTTCTACACATGGTGACTCAGTTCGTAAAGGAAAAGAAACTCTACGATGTTTACTAAGTTCACATGTGTCACAATTAAAAGGAGAAAAACTAGGTAAACTAGGAACTAGCTTGCGAAGGTTGGCCGAGGATGGGTGCCCAAGACGACAGTGCCACTGATAAGGTGTAACAGAATGAAATGTAAGGACTAGATGACTGCCGTTGTCGCTCTCCCAAAGGTAATATAGACCATTCTTCTCATACCCCCCACCAATCATCCCCTTTGTCTTGAGATCCTGAAACTCACAATGAGAAGGAGAAAAGAGGATAGAACACTGGTGAGTATGAGACAGGTTTATGAATCGAAAGAAGATTAAATGGAAATTGTGGCAAATATAAGACAAAATAAAAACAAGACCGGATGAACGATATGTACCAATGCCTTGAACAAGAACCTTAGTGCCATTGGCAATAGTAACATAAGTCTTAACAGAAGGAGTAACAACATCACAAAAGAGACAAATCACCATGTCATATGATCGATGCGCCAGAATCGAGAATCCAAGGAGTGCTACGAGAAGATGAATGAAGACACGTATTACCTGAGGTGACATGAGTTGCAGTGGAAGAAGAAGAAGATGCATTGGCCCTTTGAATCATAGAATCATACTCAATCTTGGACATAGTAATCTGAGTAGGAGCAAGAGCAGATGGCTCCCCCGCAAGTGTAGCCTGATTAGCCCAAGCTGGCTTGCCATGCAGCTTCCAACAGAATTCAACATCGTGGTTGGTCGCACCACAATGAGTACACTTCTTGGTGCCACAACCACCACGCCCCCCACGTCCTCCACGACGACCACCCCGCTCAGAAGAACTACCACGATTGTGGGAGGGATTGCGATTCCCAAAATGTCCAGAAGATAAAGCAGGAGAGTTTGTGGGGGCAGCTAGGGCGGAGTTGATTGTGGTTAGAGACCGGCGATAATCCCTAACAATATCCTTAGTTTCAGAGGTTTCAGCAGTGTCTGTTTGCTTAGGTTTATCACCCATAATAGATTCAAGAGATAAAGACACAAGCCAAAAGGAGAGGAGTTGTTACCCAGAGGATTGACAAGTGCAAAGAGAGGGTACCCGGTTGATTTAGAGCTTGAAGAACACCTTTAACAGACAAACCGAGTTCCAGAAAGATTGATCGAGGGCCAGAAAGAGATTAGGGTTACTGTTCACGATTGCTACAGTGCGCGCGAGCACTGTTCACGACTGCTACAGTGTACGCGATCACTGTTCATGGCTGGATTTTTATTTTTATTTTTTTTTTTGGATCGAGGGTTGTGTATTGGGGTTAGAGAGGTTTTGGTTGTGGTCGATTTGAGGGAGAGATAGAGAATTTGACGAAAAAAGATAGAGATAACGAGAAAGAAAAGTCAGGTTCCTGGAACCCGCTCTGATACCATGTTGAAAGATTATAATTGATGTGTATTCTTCTCACTAGGAGGCACAATATATAGACTGTGTACAAGATAATTTAGGAAAGGAAATAATAAGGAAATTGCTATCTACCTAATTAGACTAATTACAATCTTCCTAATTGTCTAATTGCCTAATTGATTTACAACATGTGCTACAATATTCTTTCCTTTTCAACACTCTTCAGCACGTCCAACCCAATACTCTCTAAATCTCTATTTTATTATACTTTACCAAATCTAACCAAATACTTTGTCTTCATCTACTTTTTAAGAAATCACCATAAAATTCAAACATCTTCATTTCTCCCCTAGAGTTTAGGTTTGTACTTTTATCATTTGTTAAAATATATTTGGTTCCTTTTTTAAAAATATTTTGAATATATATCTAAAAGTATCAACTTTTTGAAAAATAATTATAACATTTAAAAATTTAATCAAGTAAATCAATGTACTTACATGCTACATATTAGTTTAAAAGGTCCTCCATTTCTTCCTTATCTCCAATGCTCCTAACAATTGGAGAGTTTTAGAGTGTGGGTTGAAGTAGCTTTTCGCCTAACATGAATAAATGCAGGAATGGAACAAAAACATTCCTAGGATGATAGGAGTAGCGCTCATAGAAGATAAGACGAGAGAGAATAGTTTGAGGTGATTTGAACGTGTTTATTATAGATTGGTTGATGCGGTGATATGATTGGTAGCACTAACGGAGGGATATACCAAAACTGTTTTGAGAGGCAGTTGTTGAAAAGATGTAAATTTTTTGAATATCATGGAACACAATGCACTCGACAGAACTTAAGAGAGATAAGAAATTCAAGTAGCCGACCCCATTGATTCGGACTTAAAGATCGATTTGATTTGATTTGATTTGGTTATAGTTTTACCATAAACAACTCATTGTGACCATTTTTTTTTTATTAACTTGATATTCAAACCAGCTTACAAGCACATCATTGGGTTCAAAGTTCTCAAAACAAGTATTTATCGTGTATTGGTGGAAAATTTTCAAAATACTCCCGAACTTTGACTCGATTTCGGGGGCTCATTGGAATCTAGGTTAGACCAAGAAGGCACTGATTCTTCTGGTTTTTCTTTTTCTTTTTCTTTTTTTAGACTTGCTTGAGCCCTCTGTCACGGCAAATATGGTGAATTTGTGAGATTGCTTCTTGATTTTTGTTTTGGGGCAAATGGTGCGGATTGATATGAGTTCTTATTTGTTGAAACGTAGTTAATAGAAGTAGTCAATAGGAGATAAGGATAATATAACCATATGGTTTAGGGGTGAATTGGGGATTTTTTTAGCCAAGTGGCAGCCTCGACCCGAGTGGAAGTGCGATGTGTTTGGAAACTCGGGATCGTAAATGGATTCGAGTACCATTCTGCACAAGATGGAATTGTAAGTGTAGAAGGAAGAGAGGGAGGAGATCATGAGAGAGACTAACCAAGAGGTCGTATCTTATAAAGGAATATCTTTAGAAATTGAGGAGAGAAGATGGGGTGGTGAAGAGAAGAAGAAGAAAATAGGCTTTGGGAATTTTCTCTTTTAAGCCATTTTACCATCTTAACAGCAGTGTAACGGCTAAGGGTGTCCAATTCAATGATTTCTCTTACCAATTGGACGAATTTAGACGATAGGGGGTTAACTCATTAACAGTTCCATAGTTGAGGTGTAAAATTGAGGTTTACGAATGTATAGATGTTTTCTTCCGTTGTTTTGCAAGTAAACCACTCGCAGTAAGCCAAAATCAATGAATTTTAGCCTTTCTTGCAAGAACCAAAGCATCTATAATCATCAAAATCATGTCAATTTCTCAACATTCCAATCAATCTTCACAAACTTTTTTGAAAAAATTTGAAAGTAGAATTTTGACATGTCCACAGACTGTTGGGACGATTATCTTGCTCTCTCTCCTCCAGATGATGCAGCTTTCATGCCGATTGCCCACAAAACTCCCACGCCTCTCCCACAAATTTTGAATTGTGTTACTTCTTCCGCATTCATAAGGTCAGCAAACAGATTTAGTTTTGTATCTCAGTGGGATAACGTCTTTGCAGCTCTTTTTTCTTTGCTTCCGAGAGATTTTGGTACGATAGCTTCAGTTAAGTACTTCAGTGACGACCAGTTCAGTTAGTGGTTTATGTTAATCATCTGTTAACAACAATCAGTCAAGAAAAGATTGTGAAGCTTCCTGGCAAAGGAGGCCCCCAGAGACCTGAATGAAGAGCTTACGCCACCGGGGATTGCAGACAACGGATTGAACAAAACTGATGACATCGACTTGACAAACAGCAGCTCCTCGGCCGATTGAGGTACTATTTGTGAGTAAAGGAAATCAAGACAAGTTGGTTCGATGATCTTTCACATCTTGGAAGGGTCCATTTGGGTATACAAACAGAAAAACATCCACCTGCCCTAACTAATCGCACAAATCGCTAATGAGTGAAAATGGAGTCCAACAAGCCGAATGATCGCAGGGAAACCACAATAAGCAAAGCAAGGTCCAACCCCATTCTAAACCATTTTAATGTTCTCGCTTCCACTGAAGAGAATATCAACGTACCTCAAAGTTAGACGCGCACAAAATCAATACGGATTTCAATACTTACAGTTTCCAGTACTCATTTCCTACCAACAAAAACAAAGAATTCCAATTCACGGCGATAAGACATAAATATGAAAAGGGCATTACATATAATGCAATCAAGAACTTGCATCAATAATGCATCAGCAGTTGCCTTAAGTGAAGTTTCATCTGTCATTCATGTTCTGAAGGTTCCCAAATTTTCATCTACCTATTCTTCAACTTTCTGAATGTGTAATAAAAGGAGAAAAGATAAAACTTTGCTCTAGGTGAAGTTTGCGAAATTCTAGTAGGAATAATAAAACTATCTAATTAACCTTCCTTTCCTTTCAGGTTGGTGTTGCCACTAGACTCCGGTGTGAGCATCACTGTCAGGTGAAACTAGGCTCTCAACGTAGGGATAAGCACTAAAAGTCGGAAAACACTTGTGAATCGTTGGATAGTAAAATTTCCCGTCCTTTGAATTGTATTGAACTAAACGCCCGCTGACAGCCATTAAAATGTCGCCATTTTTCAAAATGCACTTTGGTATGAACTGCTGACCATATAATGAATGTGCATGATCATGAATAGCAACCAACTTGATCCAAGACTCTCCTATACCATATTCCTTCATCACCCATAGATCAGCACCAACTCCAATATACGTGCAGAGCATACAGAGGCATCCACCTAAAACATCCATTGTCAAATCAAAATATCCATCTTCATAATCAGGTTGTGAAACCTCCCCATATTTCTCTTTAGCCAAATCAAGAGAGACAATAACCTCCTTGGACTTGCCACTCGCGGTCCAATGAAGCGCCCCACTCGCATATTTCCCTGAACCAGCCACATGAAGAGGATGAGGCAAGTTTTCAATCTTCCTCCAAGAATCAGTCCTCAACCCATACACAACCACTGTATTTCGACATTCAATATTAAGTAGAACCTGAAAAATTAACACCACCTTGTAATCATCGGTAGACTCGTCATAACCAAACCCGGATAATGGGTACCTATCACGCACGTATACAAGGCATTTATCGAACAACATTTCAACACGGGGCAATTTGTTGGATTTCCTCGTAGATGGATTCCATAGAAATACTGTTCTCTTTTGAATGATGATGCACACCAACCCGTTGCAGGAACCCACAATCCAAACCCAATTAGGAGATCCATCGAAAGGGTAATCAAGACTAGCAGCAGTATCAGATTGCTCATACATAATAGAAAAAATAGAACATGACTTGAGATCGTGATGGAGATCATTACCCCTTAGGAGGAGTCTATGTTGGGTATAATCAGTGTTCAGAGATGCTAAACTGAGATGAGTTTGCACGAATTTCGGATGAGAAATCAAAGATCGCCATGATTTGCAAACGCTTTTGAATCGCAGCAGAGTCTTGACGGGAAGTCTCGGGAGTATTTCCACAATGATTTCATGAGGGAGATCTGGCAATGGATTAGAATCTGCGGCCCAAACTGTTTCTTGACGAATCCGGTTGCTTTCGATCGCCATAGATGGGTTGCGGGTATAGGGTTTTTCTAGGTCTGAGACGAAGAAGGCGGCGAAGACCCCATTTTGGTTTTACCAGAAAGTACAACGCTCTCTCTATCTATCATGCCGTCCCACTTAAGAGAATATTATGAGACACATCAAATTTAACTTTTTTTTTTTTATCAAACATCAAATTTAACTTCAAAAAACATATTTTACAATTTAGCAATCTAATTTTACAGAAGTTCACAGAATTATGCTCTTTATTCTAACTTTACTGCATTAAATTTTTTTTTACTCTTTACTCCCAAAAAAAAAAAAAAGAGTGAATAGTGTGTGAACAGTGCATAAATAGTGTCTTGGTGTGTGAATAGTGCCGCACCAAGCAAAAATAAATTTGACCAATTGTTTGGTGAGGCTGATTTTGGGGGATTATGGGGGGTTTGACTCTTTATAGTTGGTTAAAAGCTAAGAGGGTGTTTTGCCCCCTACTTATTGCATTTTCCCATTCTCCTTTTCTTGTTATGGGTGTTTGGCTTCCTACTACCAAAACTCATTTCCTCATAAGTGGTTCTCTGTTTTGAACAATCTAACCAAAACTCAAAAAGAGCTTTAAAGCTACTTTTTCATTTCTACTTCTCATTCTCATTTTCCCCTCAATTTTTCTTTCCATTCCTACCCCTTTTCAGGGTTAATAGTTCATTTTCTTGACTTGCTAATCTGCTATTGCATGCCACAAATTCAAGGTAAAAAAAGAAAAAGAAAAAGAAAAAGAAAAAGAAAAGGAAAACCACAAATTGGTATCATTATGGAAAATAGCAAATACCCTAACGAAAGTAAAAATTGGAAAATCAATATGTTAATTAAATTTAGAAGCTTTATTTTGGTGTAATGTTTCAATTTGAATACTTTGTTGGTTTTTTTTTTTTTTTTGTCGTGTTGGTTTATGTTTAATTTGGTTATATATATGTTTTTATTGCCTTATGTATGTTTTTAATATATGCACAAGCTTTTTTTATATGTGTAATGTTGGTTATGTATGTCTTTAGTTTCTTTATGTTTTTACTGTTCATCAATTTTTTGGACCAACTTTTTAAATTTTTTTGGCAATTATTTCCCTTTTATGTAATTCTTATAAAGTACGGGAGACTTTCAAGTTTCAATTACCGAAAAAAAAAGGAAGATCAAAAAATATTTTCCACAAATTTTTTTTATTTATAATTGGACAGTCATGTTTACAAGATATTTCAAAATTTGACTTTAAAAAAAATTGCTAAAAACAATATTCGTATACATTTTTAATACCATAATTAATAAACATGGGCAAAATGGTAAACAATCAATCCACAACCCATTTTCATAACTGTTCTCCCAAACACTACTACTGTTAAAAAATGCATTCTGTATATTTCTCCCAAACACTTCTCCCAGATTCAAAACACATTCTGACCATAATCCAAAAGGTCAAAAAACCAAAAAATTGAAAATGAAAAGCTGAAAAGTAGGCTCCCAAACACCCCCTTTGTTAACTCTGATATTGATGCTCTAAACCTCCTTCATCTACATAACTTCACAATCTCCTCCCTGACTATGCTTTCTAGTTTCCGTCACTCCGTCGGTCCCAAAATGTTTGTCAAGTTCGCAGAATGAGGACCTATAAATAATACTCTCAAGTCTTTTTAAAAAAATTCAAACTTTTTACATAAAAGTAATCGTTTATCTCTAGTAAATTGCTAAAAAAAAATACTAATTGAATTTTTCTTAAATTTTTTGTATTGTTTTCAAGTCTTTGTTTTGCGTACCGGATAAATAATTTGGGGCGGAAGGAGTAGTAATTTGGGGCGCCGACATTTTTTCGACGATCGGAGACGTTCGCCGTGTAGACCTCGTCGAGTACTACAAGTTTGCCAAAAATCAACTTGATCGGATATCTTTTAGTGCCTCATTGGAACACAAATAACATGAAAAAGTGGTTTTTATCCAGTGTTCGTGTCCATATGTGTACCATGTGTTTTCAAAGTATTTGTGTTCCGATAACCTACTTAAAGATATCCGATCAAGTTAGTTTTTTGCATACTTGTAGTACTCGACGAGGTCTACGCGGCGAACGTCTTCGATCGTCCAAAAAAATGCCGGAGCTAGGGCGCTAAGGGGCTGCACAACACCCCCCCTCAGTCCCTTTTTAAGACCCGGAGATCGTTTTGTCAGAGCCCATCTTTGACATTTGCCCCACATCGGCGATATATGGAAAGTTGATGTGGTATATAATGGGCCACATTGAGCTATTGTGTAACTCAAGATCAACTTTTTGAGCTACGTGGCTAGACTAAAGGTTAACAGGTCAGCTACCGTGGGTCGTTATACGTTTCCTGTAGTGCACATCAAGACAATCCAACTCCACAATCGATGGTTCCAATCTGCAAATGAACTCTCAGTGGTAATAGTTAACTCTTAATGGTAATAGCTAACATAAATATTTGAACCATTATGGCCAAGATGGTTAGTTTTATATGTGCACTACAGGAAAGTGCACCACATGATCCCCGAATCCAATTCGTAAATCCTTATGTCTCTTCATTGTTTTCGTTTCTCTTTCTCTTCCTATTCTGTGATTTGGTTTATTTCTTGATTTCAAAGCAATGATTACATTCGTTTGTTATTTGTTGCTCGCTTCCGCACAACATAGAGCACAACTAGTTTAAAAATGCCAAAACTAAGCTTCCTTTCTCCAACATATGTTTCTTTCATTTTGTTCTTCTATTTTTTTTTTTTACAACTGGATGTCCGAGCCAGCTTGCACGCACTTTGACTAAATCCTAGGCTCTAAAGATAGCGACCGGTCATAATCCTGAGTGATCTAAGGTTAGGGATGGTTGACATGCAATCTCATGATCAAACACTTATTGTTTTCTCATGCCCACCTTACCAACCCCTTGAAGTTTTTTGTTCTTGTATGTTTTGGGTTCCTTAGGAGATCGAGAGACCGAGAGAGGGAAGACACTTGCCAAACCTCGATAACTCTCCAAATGAAAGCTTGTTAATGCCTTCATATGACCTTGCTATGAGTGCTTGTAATATTCGTATTTGTAACGAGGCTACTTCCACTGGATTATGCCCAAGCTATTAATCACACCTAAAATTATTAACCACTCGTGGCTTTGTAGCCGTCTATGCAATTTTGATTATCCAAAAGTATTTTCAATGTTCCAAAAAGAGCCTTTCAACAAATTTGAACCATCAAATACCGAGATACACAATCGGATTCCTTCCTATAATCTGGGTTTGAAGTGCAAATAAGCGGGTCACTCTGTTATGACTGAATGTGTGATGTTACAGCCCGATTCATCCCTCGAGTTCGGTCCCTCGACAATGGGGAGTGACTAACTGCAACCTCAGGCCTAACCATTGATAAGAGTGAACAAGCCATAATTACACAAATAAGGTCTCAAAAGAACCGTCCCATGGGCAGGTACCCTCCAGAGCTGTTCAAACACAAGATTAGGTCCATGCGACATTACTACAACAAAATAAACATAAGAGTATTAGCTCTCATTACAGGCTGAAGTTTTAACATGAAGAAAGTGCACGTCTTCACTCCAAAGAGACCACAATACAAGCAATTTGACAAATAAAGAACTCATATCAATAATGGATCAGCAGTTTGTTTAAGCAGAAGTGTCATGTGTCATCCATGTTCGAAAAAATAGTATGTAACTTGGAATTCGACTTTCCTTTTTTTAGATTGATGATGAAAATGAGTTTGATATGGATGATCTTATGGATGAAGCTGCTGAGTTTGATTTACCTGATAATATTAATCTTGACATGGAAAATGATGATGAAGTGGCTGAAAATGAGACTAAAAAAGGTGGTGATGGTCTAGTTAGTAATAAGAGGATTCTCAATTTTTGTGTTGTTCCCAATCATAAGGGTGAGACTCTTGGTAGAATAATTGAGAACAAGTTGTTGAATTGGGGGATTGACAAGTTTCTAACCGTGATGGTGGATAATGCATCTTCTAATAATCTTTTGATTGCTTACATGAAGAGGAAGACCAAAGATAAGAAGACAACCATTTTAAATCACGACTTCTTGCATGTTAGATGTTCCGCACATATCTTGAATCTAATTGTGCGTGATGGATTAGAAGAGATTGAGAGCTCTATTGCAAGGGTGCGTAATGTTGTGAGGTATGTGAGGTCTTCCCCGAATAGGATGGATGAGTTTTTGTCATGTGTTCAAAAAGAGGAGATTACATGTACACTTAGACCTTGTTTGGATGTGCCTACTCGGTGGAACTATACATATTTCATGTTGGATAGGGCTCTAATTTATCAAAAAGCTTTTGATCGATTATGTGATGACACGGCCTTTAAATTAAATGTGATAGAGGAGGAGATGGATGAGGATAATGATTTAGAGTAAGAAGTAAGGGGTTGCTATTCTTGACCTTGGGGCTGCTGTTCTGGACTGAAAATTTAGGTAATGCTCTATCATTTTATTATTACTTCTATAACTGTTTTGTAGCTTTTTTTGGTATCTGGGAATTTATTGGAAAGAATCAGTTCAAGAGGGAACTGGAAAAACAGAAAGTAGTGTATAAAGAATAGCCTATGAACTGTTAAAACAATAGTATATGAACTGTTTGTGTTTTCTGAGGGGCTGCTGTTTCTGCAATCAGATTTATGTTGATGTTTGATGAGAAAAGACATGTTGCAGTCTGTAGTTGGTTTAGTATTGATGTAGTTGGTTTAGTAGTGATGTTTGTTAAGTCTTAAATCAGATTTATGTTGATGTTGCAGTCTGTAGTTGGCATTGTTTCTCCACTGTAGCACCGTATCAAGAAATTAGTTATTGGAAAACCTTGGAACAGCTTCCTCTTGTGCTATTGAAGCTACCCAAAAGTATTTGGCTGGATATGTTTCTACATAAGTACTGGATTTTTGCAATAATGTTGTGTCATATACATGACTATGAGCATCCTTAGATGTTACCGTCCACATACCACATAGCACATTAGCACCACTTGGGACTCGTAGAAATACATGGTTCCCTAGATTCTTCCCATATTGACACATAAATTTCTTGGGAATCGTCTACCAGGAACATTAGAGTACAAGTAGGCGCAGAACAAAATAAGATACGCCCGGTAGGTAGAAAATTAGACAAAAGAAATGCTTTTGCATTATACGAACGTCAACTGTAATTGCTGGTGTAGTTCATCTTGCTATGTCCAAAACAAAAGATGAGAAGATCGATCAAGTTGTATTCGTCAATCTAGTTAATTAGGATATATTCCTTTGACAAGGATGCTATTTTCCACAATGTGTCGTAACTAGACGAGATGAACTAACACTAAGACAATATCATGCGTTGACTAGTCCACCACATAATTGCAATAATACTAACTGCTAATGTTAGATCCCTTCATGTGAAATCCATGTCCATGAAAACTCGTCCTTATTGGTGTTTGTTATTACTCCATTATAGTTGATTTTGGATTGGTTATGCTTTTGTTGATTTCTTGTACTTGTTCTAATGGAGCTTCTAAACTGAAATCAGTGTTGGAATCTGCTGCATTTAGGTACCAGAAAAGATGGGTTCGTTTCAGAATTTATGACTGCTGTTGATGGTGGAAAAAATGGACTAGACTGCTGGAAAAATGCTCACTGCTTGCATTTTGATTTTTTTGTTCTTAATGTTATTAATTTATTATCTTGTTGGCATGTAATATGTATGGGATATTGGGATTTGTTGTGTGAGACATGCAATTGTTGTGTAAAGTGTAAACTAAGAACTTTGTTGGGTTGTCTTTTTTTTTTCCTGGTGAATGAATGAACAATGTGAAATGTGATTGAACAAAAATGGCAGAGATCTATAGATGTTGGGTTGGGTCCAAGTTGTATTTTAATAGGCCCAAGTTGGTCCAAGTTGCATTTTAAATGCTGAGTTGTATTTTAATAGGCCTAAGTTGGGTTTGGCCCAAAAGATTGCTGGGTTTGGTCCAAAATTTTTTTTTGATTAGGCCCAAGTGGCCCAGACCGAAAAAACCGAATACCCCGAAATTTCAGACCGAACCGAAACACCCCGAACCGAGATCGGTTCCTTCTTTAAATCGGTCTGGGTCGGTTTAGAGAAATCCTACCCCGAACGGATTCGGTCCAAGTAAGAGGCACCCCGAACCGACCGAACCCGAACCGATTTCACCCCTAATATAAATGGATGGCAACAGGTAGGGAATAGATTGGAGAACTCTATTCCATATCCAATACCCAGTTGGAAGGACTATCACCATCCCGGCCCCATCCCCATTGGGGATATTAAATAAAGAACCAAATTCACCTCCCGATGGAGATCGGAGATTCCCTGAATATACAACCTGACAACCATATCCCAAAAAAAAAAAAAAAGATTAGGGTAAATTAAAAAGTTAATTTTGATATATGTTAATGTCTGTTGAAAATAAATAGGAGTAGAACTTGGAATCATATTTCCTCGAGCAATACGAGGCGAAAATTTCCTATATGTTTTTGGGGGCATTATTCATCTACATCTATTCCAATGAGTTGTCTGTCGAATCGTTGTAGTTGTAATTGATGTTCTCGGGTTAGGCAAGCAATGGCACGACTTGTGTTTGTCACTGGAAAATCGTTGGAAAAATAACGTGATGCTTTTATCGAGCAATCAGTGGAAAAATGACCTAACGGGTGCTTTTCACAGGGCAATCGGTGGAATAATGGCCCGACAAGTGTTTGTCACCGGGATTACGCTAGAAGAATGACGAGGCAAGGCAATGGTAGCAATCGTTGGAGAAATAACCCGATGGATACTTGTCACTGGACAAATGCTGTAAAAAACAATATACATGGATTTTTAGAGGTGTCAAAAACTCGCTCGCCTCTAACCTTATTTTTGAATTGTGTTACTTCTGCTGCATTCATTAGGTTAGCAAATAGATATTGTACACCACATTGTTCTTTGATAGGTCCAGTCGTCTTTTAGAAAGGGAATGATAGGTTCGGTTATATGAATTCCAGGCCTTTTCTTCGTTATCACTATAGGTGGAGAAGACAGCATGCAGCTCTTTGCAGTCCCGTCCTTCAGAGACCCGAATGAAGAGGTTATGCCGCCAGGATTGCGGTCAACAATGGATTGAACACAAGTTACACATTTAATAATGTCACGTAGTGTCCAACGCGCATCTCCGCCGTCCGAAAGTGTTATGGACGGCCTCTCCCTCTCTTTCTCTCTCACAACTCTGGGTGCGCTCAGCCACTAGGTAGGATGGTGCCCGCTCATCACTGGAAATTTTCTTCCAACATTGAGTTGGTTCAATGATCTTTCACTACCAGGTTGGGTCAATCTAGGGTTACAACCAAGAAATATTCGTCAGCCCATCTAATTGCACAGATTGTTAATGCACAGAAAAACAGTCAAACAATGAAAAGTCAGCAGCAAAAACCCCAAGGAATACAAATAACGAAAGCAATGTCCACAAGCATTCCTATCAACAAAAAGCTAATGAACTCCATTTCAAAGCTACGAGACATAAAAAACGAGAAAGGGCATTGACAAATAAAGAACTCATATCAATAATGCATCAGCAGTTTGTTTAAGCAGAAGTGTCATGTGTCATCCATGTTCTGAAAAATTCCAAATTTTCATCACATATTCCTTCAACTTTCCGAAAGTACCATAAAAGAATCAAGTGCCTCCTCAACACCCATCATTTTTTAGCATTGTCAAGGATACAAAGATATGAAACCACAAGTTTCTCATTTGTTAACAGGCAGTTTTCCCAAATTTTACTGAACTTCAATAAACATGAGCAAAGAAACACTTGCTTTGTTGCAACGTCAACACTGAAGGCATCACAGGGTGATTAAAAAAGTCGAAACAAAAAACATGAACTCTGGGTGAAGTTGGGAAAGTGTAGCAAGAAATAAACATCTAATTTTACCTTATTCCGTTAACGTTGTTGTTGGCACTAAACTTCAGTGTCAACATGGTGACACTAGGCTCTCAATATAGGGATAAACACTCAAAGACATGATTCTTTGGTTAGCTAAATTTTCCATCTTTGCGTAGGAAAATTTTCCGTCTTTTGGATTGTACCGGACAAAACACCCCCTAACATCCACTAAAATGGTGCCATTCTTCAAAATGTACTTTGGTGTGAAATGCTGACCATATAATGAATGTATCTTATCATGAATCGCAACCAACTTGGTCCAAGACTCTCTTATACCATATTCCTTCATCACCCATAGATCAGCACCACCTACATTATAGGTGCAAAGCATGCAGAGGTATCCACCTAAAACATCCATTTGTTGGAACATGTAATTCATAATTTTCTTAGTTATTGGGGATGCATGAATCTACACTAGATACATTTTATTAATATGTTCTTATCACATTGGAATATGTAAAGTCCTCTAGGGACTTGTGATTCATTCCCTAGTTTCTACTATGTACTCCTATAAATGGACATCACATGTTATGGTTTGTAAATGAGCCAAGTATCAATAAATCAATTTATCAATTTCTATCTAGATAGCTCTTTGGTAAAGTTCTAACGAGTAGGAGCTCTGTAGGGCTTCGCCCTACATCTCCAAAAATATCTTCTTTTCTATTTTCTTTTTTATTTGCTTCCGCTGCCCCCAAAAATTCCAACATGGTATCAGAGCTGGTTGCGTTCCTTAACTGGGCATAATCAGATGGTTACATTTCCTACCCCCTATTTTTTGTGCTCAACTCCACAAATATTTTGCCAAATCCAATTGTTTTCTAAAAGGCCGTTTTTTTGAAAAATGTGTTCCCTTGATCCTTTGCAAAAAAGTTTGAAGAAAAATCAAGCCGAAAGGGCTAGCCAAATGGCAGTGAGCAAGTTGAGAAGTTTTTGTGCACTTCTCCAAAAATCAAAATTGGGTTTGTCCAAATGACACCCACAAAAGGAGGAAATCTCTTGGGAGCAAATCTCCCACGAGAAGGGCGCGACCAATCAGAGCCAAAATTCAAAATAACTCTAAATATTCAGCTTTTTTTGCAGGATCATGGCGAACAAAAATTCCACCACTATCATCAAAATATCATTCAAGAATCTCTTAAATGAGATCGTGGACAAATTCCACATGTCTCCACCAATCTGGCAATCCCACCAATCCATTGGGCAAAAGTTCCGGGCAAGTCTTGAAATTCAAGATAATGCAATTGAAGGTGGCAAAATCAAGTTATACAGTGGCATGCACAAGAAAAAGATTGAGGCCGAACAAGAAGTTGCAAAAATTGCGATTGAGCATTTGAAGAATTTTCTGGATTTTGAAGTTGAAGATTTTAACTATCAAGACAAGGAGCTTTATCGTTTTCATCTCGAACATGCAGACTTCGTTTTGGCTAATGCACTTCAAGAGAACAAGGATCTCAAGGATCACATCGCAAAAATCACAGCAAAGGCACAAGTGCAGAAAATTATGAATTAAGGGGGGGTGTTGGAACATGTAATTCATAATTTTCTTAGTTATTGGGGATGCATGAATATACACTAGATACATTTTATTAATATGTTCTTATCACATTGGAATATGTAAAGTCCTCTAGGGACTTGTGATTCATTCCCTAGTTTCTACTATGTACTCCTATAAATGGACATCACATGTTATGGTTTGTAAATGAGCCAAGTATCAATAAATCAATTTATCAATTTCTATCTAGATAGCTCTTTGGTAAAGTTCTAACGAGTAGGAGCTCTGTAGGGCTTCGCCCTACATCTCCAAAAATATCTTCTTTTCTATTTTCTTTTTTATTTGCTTCCGCTGCCCCCAAAAATTCCAACACCATTGTCAAATCAAAACTTTGGACAGCATAATCAGGTTGTGAAACCTCCCCATATGTCTCTTTAGCCAAATCAAAAGAGACAATGATCTCCTTGTACTCGACTCTCCCCATCCAATGGAGCGCCCCGCTCACAAATTTCCCTGAACCAGTCTTATGAAGAGTATGAGGACAGTCTCCAATCGTCCTCCAGGAATCCGTCCTTAATCTGTACACCACCGCTTTATTTTGCCATTCCTCATCAACTTGGCATGGCTCATAAATTCGACAATGAAAAATTAACACCACCTTGTAATCATCAATAGACTCATCGTAACCAAACCCGAATACTCGGTACCATTCTTGGAGATATTCAACCCAAGGCAATTCAATATCGGGCAATTTCCTGGATTTCCTCATAGATGGGTTCCATAGACATACTGTTTCCTTTTGAATAGAAACGCACAGTAATCCGTTGAAGGAACCCTCAATCAAAACACCACGACGACATTCACCAAAAGGGTAACCAACGTCAACAGGATTATTATTTTCCTCATGCATCATAGAAAAAACAGACCAGGACGAGAAAGAGAAAGCGCCGTCGGTCTTATCACTTCTTTGGAGGAATCTATGGTGGGTACAATCAGAGTTCGAAGATGCTGAACTGAGATGAGTTTTTGCGAATTTGGGTTGAGAAATCAAAGAACACCATGATTTGCAAACGCACCTAAAACGCAGCAGAGTCTTCACCGGAAGTCTCAAGAGTATATCCTCGATGATTTCTTGAGGGAGATTTGGCAATGGGTGCGGATCTTCGGCGGCCATAGATGGTGCTTTTTCTTCTGGTTTTGGGACCAAAGTCGAGGAGTAAAATTTTTGAGTGTACAACGCTTACTTTATAGGGTAAATTATGTTCGAAAAAGGAAAAAAAATTAGGGTAAATTAAAAAGTTAATTTCAATATATAAATGGATGGCAACAGGTAGGGAATGGATCAGAGAACTCTATTCCATACCCAATACCCAGTTAGAAGGACTTTCAGCATCCCCGCCCCATCCCCATTGGGGATATTAGATAAAGAACTAAACCCACCTCTCCATGGGGATCAGGGATTCCCCGAATATACACCCATATCCAAATTAAAAAAAGAATAGGGTAAATTAAAAAGTTAATTTCGATATATGTTAATGTCTGTCGAAAATAAATAGGAGTAGAACTTGGAATCATATTTCCTCGAGCAATACGAGGCAAAAATTTCCTATATGTTTTTAGGGGCATTATTCATCTACATCTATCCCAATGAGTTGTCTATCGAATCGTTGTAGTTGTAATTGATGTTCTCAGGCAAGGTAAGCCATGACATGATTTGTGTTTGTCACTGAAAAATCGTTGGAAAAATGACGTGATGCTTTTATCGAGCAATCAGTGGAAAAATGACCTAGCAGGTGCTTTTCATCGGGCAATCGGTGGAATAATGGCCCGACAGGTGTTTGTCACCCGGATTACGCTGGAAGAATGACGAGGCAAGGCAATGGTAGCAATTGCTAGAGAAATAACCGGATGGATGCTTGATGCTTGTCACCGGACAATTGCCGTAAAAAACGATATACATGGATTTTTAGAGGTGTCAAAAATTATGGGAAGGATGGGGTGATATGGATGTTATTTTTTTTAAAGGTCTCGCGATACTAATTGATTAATACTACACCGATCATAAATAATTTTAAAATGTGAAATTTATTATTACTGTGGAAAAAATAAAAAATAGAGCCTTTATTGTGGAGTGAGCCTACGAATATAAAGATAGAAATCAAGTCCCTATTTTGTAGACCTTTTTTAGAGCTTCATTGGAATGTTTGACACTATTTTTTGGTACACAAGAGGGCCTAGACAGCTAGACCCTAAGAAACATAAACACTTGTTGCAGTAGCTCGAGGAACTCCAAGACCATCCCGGTCGTTGCGTAAATCATCCAGCACTTGTAGTGGCGCTTGATCAAACACTTGCTCACCTCGGTCTAACTGAAGACCCAATCTAGCTAGATTATGTGCACAACTGTTTGCCTCTCTCCAACCAAAAATTAAATCAAGTCCATCCCCTTTTAAGTTGCTCATTGATCAACTTAATTAGATTATAGTTAGGATCAAAGGAATGCTGATTCGAAATCGCCCGGAGAGGCACTTGCGAATCCGTTTCCAACACTACATGGCGCGACCCCAAATCCCACACAAGTTTGAGACCTCTCCAAATACCCCAAAGTTTAGCCCTTAGAGCATCCACACAAGTTTGGCACTTTATACTTGAACAATGATTGTGTGATTGAAGATGCTCTTCAGCACGTCCAACCCACTACTCTCTAAATCTCTATTTTAGATGACGAAAATAATACTAAATTCTATTTAAAAAGTAAATCTAACCAAATACTTTATGTCTTCATCTACCTATTACGAAATCACCATAAAACTCAAACATTCTTCGTTTCTCCCCTAGAGTTTAGCTTTGTACTTTTATCATTTGTTAAAATATATTTGGTTCCTTTTTTAAAAATATTTTGAATATATATCTAAAAGTATCAACTTTGTGAAAAATAATTATAACATTTAAAAATTTAATCAAGTAAATCAATATACTTCCATGCTACATATTAGTTTAAAAGGTCCTCCATTTCTTCCTTCATACTTCTTATTTGGAGATCAATAGCAATGCTCCTAACAATTGGAGAGTTTTAGAGTGTGGGTTGAAGAGTAGCTTTTCGCCTAACATGAATAAATGTAGGAATGGAACGAAAACATTCCTAAAATGATAGGAGTAGCGTTTATAGAAGATATATAAGACGAGAGAGAATAGTTTAAGGTGATTTGAACGTGTCTATTGTAGATTGTTTGATGCGGTGGTTAGGATGACTGATATGATTGGCACAAATGGTAGCACTAACAGAGGGATATACCAAAACTGATTTTTGAGGCAGTTGTTGAAAAGATGTAAATTTTTTGAATATCATGGAACACAATGCACTCGACAGAACTCAAGAGAGATAACAAATTCAAGTAGCCGACCCCCATTGATTCGGACTTAAAGATCGATTTGATTTGATTTGGTTATAGTTTTACCATAAACAACTCATTGTGACCATTTTTTTTTTATTAACTTGATATTCAAACCAGGTTACAAGCACATCATTGGGTTCAAAGTTCTCAAAACAAAGTATTTATCGTGTATTGTTGGAAAATTTTCAAAATACTCCCGAACTTTGACTCAATTTCGGGGGCTCATTGGAATCTAGGTTAGACCAAGAAAGGCACTAATTCTTTTGGTTTTTCTTTTTCTTTTTTTAGACTTGCTAGAGCCCTCTGTCACGGTAAATATGGTGAATTTGTGAGATTGCTTCTTGAATTTTGTTTTGGGGCAAATGGTGCGGATTGATACCAGTTCTTGTTTGTTGAAACGTAGTCAATAGGGGATAAGGATAATATAACCATATGGTTCAGGGGTGAATTGGGGATTTTTTTAGCCAAGTGGCAGCCTCGACCCGAGTGGAAGTGCGATGTGTTTGGAAACTCGGGATCGTAAATGGATTCTGAGTACCATTCTGCACAAGGTGGAATTGTAAGTGTAGAACAGTAGAAGGGAGAGAGGGAGGAGATCATGAGAGAGACTAGCCGAGAGATCGTATCTTATAAGGGAATATCTTTAGAAATTGAGGAGAGAAGATGGGGTGGTGATTCACTGGTGAAGAGAAGAAGAAGAGAGGATTTGGGGATTCTCTCTTTTAAGCCATGTTACCATCTTAACAGCAGTGTAACGGCTAAGGGTGCGAGTAATTGAGTAAAGGAGGTCCCCAGAGACCTGAATGAAGAGCTTACGCCACCGGGGATTGCAGACAACAGATTGAACAAAACTGATGACATCGAGTTGACAAACAGCAACTCCTCGGCCGATTGAGGTACTGTTTTTGTGAGTAAAGGAAATCAAGACAAGTTGGTTCGACGATCTTTCACATCTTGGAAGGGTCCATTTGGGTGTAGAAACAGAAAAACATCCACCTGCCCTAACTAATCGCACAAATCGCTAGTGAGTGAAAATAGAGTCCAACTAGCCAAATGATCGCAGGGAAACCACAATAAGCAAAGCAAGGTCCAGACGCATTCTAAACCATTTTAATGTTCTCGCTTCCACCAAAAAGAATATCAACGTACCTCAAAGTTAGAAGCGCACAAAATCAACATGGATTTCAATACTTATAATTTCCAATACTCATTTCCTACCAACAAAAACAAAGAATTCCATTTCACGGCGATAAGACATAAATATGAAAAGGGCATTACATATAATGCAATCAAGAACTTGCATCAATAATGCATCAACAGTTGCCTTAAGTGAAGTTTCATCTGTCATTCATGTTCTGAAGATTTCCAAATTTTCATCTACCAATTCTTCAACTTTCTGAATGTGTAATAAAAGGAGAAAAGATAAAACTTTGCTCTAGGTGAAGTTTGCGAAATTCTAGTAGGAATAATAAAACTATCTAATTAACCTTCCTTTCCTTTCAGGTTGGTGTTGCCACTAGACTCCGGTGTGAGCATCACTGTCAGGTGAAACTAGGCTCTCAACGTAGGGATAAGCACTAAAAGTCGGAAAACACTTATGAATCGTTGGATAGTAAAATTTCCCGTCCTTTGAATTGTATTGAACTAAACGCCCGCTGACAGCAGCCATTAAAATTTCGCCATTTTTCAAAATGCACTTTGGTATGAACTGCTGACCATATAATGAATGTGCATGATCATGAATAGCAACCAACTTGATCCAAGACTCTCCTATACCATATTCCTTCATCACCCATAGATCAGCACCAACTCCAATATACGTGCAGAGCATACAGAGGCATCCACCTAAAACATCCATTGTCAAATCAAAATAACCATCTTCATAATCAGGTTGTGAAACCTCCCCATATTTCTCTTTAGCCAAATCAAGAGAGACAATAACCTCCTTGGACTTGCCACTCGCGGTCCAATGAAGCGCCCCACTCGCATATTTCCCTGAACCGGCCACATGAAGAGGATGAGGCAAGTCTTCAATCTTCCTCCAAGAATCAGTCCTCAACCCATACACAACCACTGTATTTCGATATTCAACCTGAAAAATTAACACCACCTTGTAATCATCGGTAGACTCGTCATAACCAAACCCGGATAATGGGTACCTATCACCCACATATACCGGGCATTTATCGAACAACATTTCAACACGGGGCAATTTGTTGGATTTCCTCGTAGATGGATTCCATAGAAATACTGTTCTCTTTTGAATGATGATGCACACCAACCCGTTGCAGGAACCCACAATCCAAACCCAATTAGGAGATCCATCGAAAGGGTAATCAAGACTAGCAGCAGTATCAGATTGCTCATACATAATAGAAAAAATAGAACATGACTTGAGATCGTGATGGAGATCATTACCCCTTAGGAGGAGTCTATGTTGGGTATAATCAGTGTCCAGAGATGCTAAACTGAGATGGGTTTGCACGAATTTCGGATGAGAAATCAAAGATCGCCATGATTTGCAAACGCTTTTGAATCGCAGCAGAGTCTTGACGGGAAGTCTCGGGAGTATTTCCACAATGATTTCATGAGGGAGATCTGGCAATGGATTTGAATCTTCGGCCCAAACTGTTTCTTGACGAATCCGACTGCTTTCGATCGCCATAGATGGGTTGCGGGTATAGGGTTTTTCTAGGTCTGAGACGAAGAAGGCGGCGAAGACCCCATTTTGGTTTTACCAGAAAGTACAACGCTGAGTCTATCTATCATGCCGTCCCACTTAAGAGAATCTTGTTAGAGCATCTCCATTTGACTACTCAATTTAACTTTTAAGTTAAAATAGTAATTCAAACCCTCCATAATCCCCAAAAATCAGGCTCTCTATTCTATCTCATCAAATTCTTTTTGCTACAGTATTGCACCAAATTTGGTGCGACACTGTTCACGCACCTCTTTTTTTTTATAATTTCTTCCGGGTGGGGTTGTGTTGCGTCAGAAGAGAGAGGGGGAGGGGAACAGGAGAGAAATTTTCTTTTTTATCCTCAATCCCTCCATTTAATACTCTCTTCATTCCAATTTGACAATCTATTGTTGTTCATTTCGATACGATGCGTCTAGTTTGTTACGTACGGGATATGCCAAAATAATATCTCCCAATGGAGTAGCTAATTGGTTTCTTAGCTATTTTGTGTTTTTCTATTGAAGGACGCGAGGACTTTGACCTGTCCTAATCCATATTCATGACACATATCTGAAAACAACTCCAAAGTTGAAATCACAATTAGATTTTTAATACTATTTGTTTAAGACTATGTCCATCAGGAGAAACTGACATTGACGTTACAAAAATAATAGTATCAAAGGAATCTCAAATCTTTCAACTTTCTTGCAAATCCTTCTCAACGTCAGAGATGCCGGCCAAATGCTTATAGAATATGCTATGAATTGCTATTTAAAATTCCATGAAATCAAGGCACTTGTAAAACCGACGTAGGGGTCTATCGTAGTAGTTTCCATAAAAAGGCGGCCACATGAAGATGATGAGGCAAGTTTTCAATCTTCCTCCAAGAATCAGTCCTCAACCCATACACAACCACTGTATTTCGACATTCAATATTAACTAGAACCTGAAAAATTAACACCACCTTGTAATCATCGGTAGACTCGTCATAACCAAACCCGGATAATGGGTACCTATCACGCACGTATACAGGGCATTTATCGAACAACATTTCAACACGGGGCAATTTGTTGGATTTCCTCGTAGATGGATTCCATAGAAATACTGTTCTCTTTTGAATGATGATGCACACCAACCCATTGCAAGAACCCACAATCCAAACCCAATTAGGAGATCCATCGAAAGGGTAATCAAGACTAACAGCAGTATCAGATTGCTCATACATAATAGAAAAAATAGAACATGACTTGAGATCGTGATGGAGATCATTACCCCTTAGGAGGAGTCTATGTTGGGTATAATCAGTGTTCAGAGATGCTAAACTGAGATTGGTTTGCACGAATTTCGGATGAGAAATCAAAGATCGCCATAATTTGCAAACGCTTTTGAATCGCAGCAGAGTCTTGACGGGAAGTCTCGGGAGTATTTCCACAATGATTTCATGAGGGAGATCTGGCAATGGATTAGAATCTTCGGCCCAAACTGTTTCTTGACGAATCCGGTTGCTTTCGATCGCCATAGATGGGTTGCGGGTATAGGGTTTTTCTAGGTCTGAGACGAAGAAGGCGGCGAAGACCCCATTTTGGTTTTACCAGAAAGTACAACGCTCTCTCTTTCTATCATGCCGTCCCACTTAAGAGAATTTTACTTAAGAGAATTTTATGAGGCGCACCAAATTTTACAATTTAGCAAGTTAATTTTACAAAATTTCACAGAATCAGGCTCTTTATTCTAATTTTACTGTATTAAATTATTTTTTTTCTACTCCTACTCCCCAAAAGTAATAAAAAAAAAGTGAACAATGCGTGAACAGTGCATAAATAGTGTCTTGGTGTGTGAATAGTGCCGCACCAAGCAAAAATAAATTTGACCAATTGTATGGTGAGGCTGATTTTGGAGGGTTTGACTCTCTATATTTGGTTAAAAGCTAATTTGTTAGAGCATCCTTATCAATCTCACCAAAAAAAACATTTGGTTTTATAAATTAACAATTGTTATGGTGAGGCTGATTTTGGAGGGTTTGACTCTCTATATTTGGTTAAAAGCTAATTTGTTAGAGCATCCTTATCAATCTCACCAAAAAAAACACCAAATTTAACTTCAAAAACACCTTTTATAAATTAACAAGCCACTTTATCAAAAAATCACAAAATCAGACTCTTTATTTTAACTTTACTATATTAAACTATTCCCCTCAAATCTATAAAAAAAAAAAATTTCTTCCTCAGCCAACACATTTCGGTACAACCAAATGGGGTAGTGGCCCACGTGTCTATGGCTAGACTAAAGGTTAACAGGTCAGCAGGCGTGGGTCGTTACACGTTTCCTGTAGTGCACATCAAGACAATCCAACTCCACAATCGATGGTTCCGATCTGCAGATGAACTCTTAGTGGTAATAGTTAACTCTTAATGGTAATAGTTAACATAAATATTTGAACCATTAATGGCCAAAATGGTTAGTTTATATGTGCACTACAGGAAAGTGCACCATATGATCCCCGAATCCAATTCGTAAATCCTTATGTCTCTTCATTGTTTTCGTTTCCCTTTCTCTTCCTATTCTGTGATTTGGTTTATTTCTTGATTGCAAAGCAATGATTACATTCATTTGTTATTTGTTGCTCGCTTCCGCACAACATAGAGCACAACTAGTTTAAAAATGCCAAAACTAAGATTCCTTTCTCCAACATATGTTTCTTTCATTTTGTTCTGCTATTTATTTATTTTTATTTTTTACAACTGGATGTCCGAGCCAGCTTGCACGCACTTTGACTAAATCCTAGGCTCTAAAGATAGCGACCGGTCATAATCCTGAGTGATCTAAGATTAGTGATGGTTGATATGCAATCTCATGATCAAACACTTATTACTTTCTCATGCCCACCTTACCAACCCCTTGAAGTTTTTTGTTCTTGTATGTTTTGGGTTCCTTAGGAGAGAGACCGAGAGAGGGAAGACACTTGCCAAACCTCGATAACTCTCCAAATGAAAGCTTGTTAATGCCTTCATATGACCTTGCTATGAGTGTTTGTAATATTCGTATTTGTAACGAGGCTACTTCCACTGGATTATGACCAAGCTATTAATCACCCCTAAAATTATTAACCACTCGAGGCTTTGTAGCCGTCTATGCAATTCTGATTATCCAAAAGTATTTTCAATGTTTTCAATAAGAGCCTTTCAACAAATTTGAACCATCAAAATACCGAGATAGACAATCGGACTCCTTCCTATAATCTGGGTTAGAAGTGCAAATAAGCGGGTCACTTTGTTATGACCGAGTGTGATGTTACAGCCCGATTCATCCCTCGAGTTCGGTCCATTGACAACGGGGAGTGACTAACTGCAACCTCAGGCCTAACCATTGATAAGAGTGAACAATCCATAATTACACAAATAAGGCCTCAAAAGAACCGTCCCATGGGCAGGTACCCTCCAGAGCTGTTCAAACACAAGATTAGGTCCATGCGACATTACTACAACAAAATAAACATAAGAGTATTAGCTCTCATTACAGGCTGAAGTTTTAACATGAAGAAAGTGCACGTCTTCACTCCAAAGAGACCACAATACAAGCAATTTGACAAATAAAGAACTCATATCAATAATGCATCAGCAGTTTGTTTAAACAGAAGTGTCATGTGTCATCCATGTTCTGAAAAATTCCAAATTTTCATCACATATTCCTTCAACTTTCCGAAAGTACCATAAAAAAATCAAGTGCCTCCTCAACACCCATCATTTTTTAGCATTGTCAAGGATACAAAGATATGAAACCACAAGTTTCTCATTTGTTAACAGGCGGTTTTCCCAAATTTTACTGAACTTCAATAAACATGAGCAAAGAAACACTTGCTTTGTTGCAACGTCAACACTGAAGGCATCACAGGGTGATTAAAAAAGTCGAAACAAAAAACATGAACTCTGGGTGAAGTTGGGAAAGTGTAGCAAGAAATAAACATCTAATTTTACCTTATTCCGTTTAACGTTGTCGTTGGCACTAAACTTCAGTGTCAACATGGTGAAACTAGGCTCTCAATATAGGGATAAACACTCAAAGACATGATTCTTTGGTTAGCTAAATTTTCCATCTTTGCGTAGGAAAATTTTCCGTCTTTTGGATTGTACCGGACAAAACACCCCCTAACATCCACTAAAATGGTGCCATTCTTCAAAATGTACTTTGGTGTGAAATGCTGACCATATAATGAATGTATCTTATCATGAATCGCAACCAACTTGGTCCAAGACTCTCTTATACCATATTCCTTCATCACCCATAGATCAGCACCACCTACATTATAGGTGCAAAGCATACAGAGGTATCCACCTAAAACATCCATTGTCAAATCAAAACTTTGGACAGCATAATCAGGTTGTGAAACCTCCCCATATGTCTCTTTAGCCAAATCAAGAGAGACAATGATCTCCTTGTACTCGACTCTCCCCATCCAATGGAGCGCCCCGCTCACAAATTTCCCTGAACCAGTCTTATGAAGAGTATGAGGACAGTCTCCAATCGTCTTCCAGGAATCCGTCCTTAATCTGTACACCACCGCTTTATTTTGCCATTCCTCATCAACTTGGCATGGCTCATAAATTCGACAATGAAAAATTAACACCACCTTGTAATCATCAATAGACTCATCGTAACCAAACCCGAATACTCGGTACCATTCTTGGAGATATTCAACCCAAGGCAATTCAATATCGGGCAATTTCTGGATTTCCTCATAGATGGGTTCCATAGACATACTGTTTTCTTTTCAATAGAAACGCACAGTAATCCGTTTAAGGAACCCTCAATCAAAACACCACGACGAAATTCACCAAAAGGGTAACCAACGTCAACAGGATTATTATTTTCCTCATGCATTATAGAAAAAACAGACCAGAACGAGAAAGAGAAAGCGCCGTCGGTCTTATCACTTGTTTGGAGGAATCTATGAAGGGTACAATCAGAGTTCGAAGATGCTGAACTGAGATGAGTTTTTGCGAATTTGGGTTGAGAAATCAAAGAACACCATGATTTGCAAACGCACCTAAAACGCAGCAGAGTCTTCACCGGAAGTCTCAAGAGTATATCGTCGATGATTTCTTGAGGGAGATTTGGCAATGGCTGCGGATCTTCGGCGGCCATAGATGGTGCTTTTTCTTCTGGTTTTGGGACCAAAGTCGAGTAAAAAATTTTTAGTGTACAACGCTTACTTTATAGGGTAAATTATGTTCGAAAAAGGAAAAAAAGATTAGGGTAAATTAAAAAGTTAATTTCAATATATAAAGGAATGACTACATGTAGGGTATGGATCAGAGAACTCTATTCCATATCCAATACCCAGTTGGAAGGACTTTCAGCATCCCCGCTCCCATTTCCATTGGGAATATTAGATAAAGAATCAAACCCACCTGCCGATGGGGATCGAGGATTCCCCAATTATACACCCATATCCACACAAAAAAAAAAAAAAAACGTCAAGAATAAAAATAAATTGATATTTACATTTATAAATATAATCTCAATTGATATTCTTTCAATATTAAGTAGTCTATGGTAGTTAGTAATTGATAAAATTTGTTAATTAAAGAAATAATTGTTTACATATATAACTATACTCAAGATTTATACGCATGTCCTTATTTATATGTATATGTATAATGCAGTATATGTAGTATGTATAATCGGGTACGGGGTGGGTATGGGGCAGGTACCGATATTTGGGGGTAGGGATTAGAAAATCATCACTGCTCCATCCCCGAGCGGGTGTTCTTCATATCCTACCATACTCACTACTATTGGAGAAACTTCTGGGTGATCCCCGCCTCCATATGGGCTGGTGGGGTATCTACGGATATGGGGAAATTGCCATCCTTAGATATATTTTAATGTCAATCGAAAATAAACAGGAGTAGAACTTGGAATCATTTTTCCTCGACCGATATGAGGTGAAAATTTCCTATATGTTTCTAGGGGCATTACTCATCTACATCTATCCCAATGAATTGTCTATCGAATCGTTGTAGTTGTAATTGATGTTCTCGAGCTAGGCTCATGGCACGACCTGTGTTTGTCACGAGGCAATCGCTGGAAAAATGACATCATACTTTTACCTGGTAATCGCTGGAAAAATGGCCCGATGGTGCTAGACACTTGGCAATCGGTGGAAAAATGACCTGACGGGGTGCTTTTCATTTGGACAATCGGTGGAAAAATGACCTGACGTTTTTCACCGACAATCGGTGGAAAAATGGCCCACCCAACAGGTGTTTGTGTTTGTCACCGGATTAAGTGGAAAAAATAAATTGACACTTGGCAATTATTGTGCGATTGAAGATGCTCTTGAAGAAAATTGAAACCTACTCTCTAAATCTCTATTTTATTATACTTTACCAAATCTAACCAAATACTTTGTCTTCATCTACTTTTTAAGAAATCGTCTTCATCAAAATTCAAAATTTTTTTTCTTTCTCCCTAGAGTTTAGGTTTGTACTTTTATCATTTGTTAAAATATATTTGGTTCCTTTTTTAAAAATATTTTGAATATATATCTAAAAGTATCAACTTTGTGAAAAATAATTATAACATTTAAAAATTTAATCAAGTAAAACAATGTACTTACATGCTACAAAATACTTTTAAAAAAGGAACCAAATATATTTTAACAAATGACTCGATTTCGGGGGCTCATTGGAATCTAGGTTAGACCAAGAAGGCACTGATTCTTCTGGTTTTTCATTTTTTTAGACTTGCTCGAGCCCTTTGTCACGGCAAATATGGTGAATTTGTGAGATTGCTTCTTGATTTTTGTTTTGGGGCAAATGGTGCGGATTGATATGAGTTCTTGTTTGTTGAAACGTAGTCAATAGGAGATAAGGATAATATAACCATATGGTTCAGGGGTGAATTGGGGATTTTTTTAGCCAAGTGGCAGCCTCGACCCGAGTGGAAGTGCGATGTGTTTGGAAACTTGGGATCGTAAATGGATTCGAGTACCATTCTGCACAAGATGGAATTGTAAGTGTAGAAGGAAGAGAGGGAGGAGATCATGAGAGAGACTAACCAAGAGGTCGTATCTTATAAAGGAATATCTTTAGAAATTGAGGAGAGAAGATGGGGTGGTGAAGAGAAGAAGAAGAAAATAGGCTTTGGGAATTTTCTCTTTTAAGCAATGTTACCATCTTAACAGCAGTGTAACGGCTAAGGGTGTCCAATTCAGTGATTTCTTAACAATTGGACGAATTTTGACATGTCCACAGAACTGTTGGGACGATTGGCTTAGCTAGCTCATACTATTGTTTTATTTGAGGTCTAAAAAATTTGAAAGTAGAATTTTGACATGTCCACGTAATCAATTGGGACGATTATCTTGCTCTCTCCTCCAGATGATGCAGCTCAGCAGCTTCCATGCCGATTGCCCACAAAACTCCCACGCCTCTCCACAAATTTTGAATTGTGTTACTTCTTCCGCATTCATAAGGTCAGCAAACAGATTTAGTTGTGTATTTCAGTGGGATAACGTCTTTGCAGCTCTTTTTTCTTTGCTTCCGAGAGATTTTGGTACGATAGCTTCAGTTAAGTACTTCAATGACGACCAGTTCAGTTAGTGGTTTATGTTAATCATATCTATTAACAACAATCAGTCAAGAAAGGATTGTGAAGCTTCTGGCAAAGGAGGCCCCGAGAGACTGAATGAAGAGCTTACGCCACCGGGGATTGCGGAGAACGGATTGAACAAAACTGATGACATCAACTTGACAAACAGCAGCTCCTCGGCCGATTGAGGTACTATTTGTGAGTAAAGGAAATCAAGACAAGTTGGTTCGATGATCTTTCACATCTTGGAAGGGTCCATTTGGGTATACAAACAGAAAAACATCCACCTGCCCTAACTAATCGCACAAATCCCTAATGAGTGAAAATGGAGTCCAACTAGCCGAATGATCGCAGGGAAACCACAATAAGCAAAGCAAGGTCCAACCGCATTCTAAACCATTTTAATGTTCTCGCTTCCACCGAAGAGAATATCAACGTACCTCAAAGTTAGACGCGCACAAAATCAATACGGATTTCAATACTTACAGTTTCCAGTACTCATTTCCTACCAACAAAAACAAAGAATTCCATTTCACGGCGATAAGACATAAATATGAAAAGGGCATTACATATACTGCAATCAAGAACTTGCATCAATAATGCATCAGCAGTTGCCTTAAGTGAAGTTTCATCTGTCATTCATGTTCTGAAGGTTCCCAAATTTTCATCTACCTATTCTTCAACTTTCTGAATGTGTAATAAAAGGAGAAAAGATAAAACTTTGCTCTAGGTGAAGTTTGCGAAATTCTAGTAGGAATAATAAAACTATCTAATTAACCTTCCTTTCCTTTCAGGTTGGTGTTGCCACTAGACTCCGGTGTCAGCATCAGTGTCAGGTGAAACTAGGCTCTCAACGTAGGGATAAGCACTAAAAGTCGGAAAACACTTGTGAATCGTTGGATAGTAAAATTTCTCGTCCTTTGAATTGTATTGGACTAAACGCCCGCTGACAGCCATTAAAATGTCGCCATTTTTCAAAATGCACTTTGGTATGAACTGCTGACCATATAATGAATGTGCATGATCATGAATAGCAACCAACTTGATCCAAGACTCTCCTATACCATATTCCTTCATCACCCATAGATCAGCACCAACTCCAATATACATGCAGAGCATACAGAGGCATCCACCTAAAACATCCATTGTCAAATCAAAATAACCATCTTCATAATCAGGTTGTGAAACCTCCCCATATTTCTCTTTAGCCAAATCAAGAGAGACAATAACCTCCTTGGACTTGCCACTCGCGGTCCAATGAAGCGCCCCACTCGCATATTTCCCTGAACCAGCCACATGAAGAGGATGAGGCAAGTCTTCAATCTTCCTCCAAGAATCAGTCCTCAACCCATACACAACCACTGTATTTCGACATTCAATATTAACTAGAACCTGAAAAATTAACACCACCTTGTAATCATCGGTAGACTCATCATAACCAAACCCGGATAATGGGTACCTATCACGCACGTATACAGGGCATTTATCGAACAACATTTCAACACGGGGCAATTTGTTGGATTTCCTCGTAGATGGATTCCATAGAAATACTGTTCTCTTTTGAATGATGATGCACACCAACCCGTTGCAGGAACCCACAATCCAAACCCAATTAGGAGATCCATCGAAAGGGTAATCAAGACTAGCAGCAGTATCAGATTGCTCATACATAATAGAAAAAATAGAACATGACTTGAGATCGTGATGGAGATCATTACCCCTTAGGAGGAGTCTATGTTGGGTATAATCAGTGTTCAGAGATGCTAAACTGAGATGAGTTTGCACGAATTTCGGATGAGAAATCAAAGATCGCCATGATTTGCAAACGCTTTTGAATCGCAGCAGAGTCTTGACGGGAAGTCTCGGGAGTATTTCCACAATGATTTCATGAGGGAGATCTGGCAATGGATTTGAATCTTCGGCCCAAACTGTTTCTTGACGAATCCGGTTGCTTTCGATCACCATAGATGGGTTGTGGGTATAGGGTTTTTCTAGGTCTGAGACGAAGAAGGCGGCGAAGACCCCATTTTGGTTTTACCAGAAAGTACAACGCTCTCTGTATCTATCATGCCGTCCCACTTAAGAGAATATTATGAGGCACATCAAATTTAACTTCAAAAACACATTTTACAATTTAGCAATCTAATTTTATAGAAGTTCACAGAATTAGACTCTTTATTCTAACTATACTGCATTAGTTTTTTTTTTTACTCTTACTCCCCAAAAAAAAAAAAGCGTGAACAGTGCATAAATAGTGTCTTGGTGTGTGAATAGTGCCGCACCAAGCAAAAATAAATTTGACCAATTGTTTGGTGAGGCTGATTTTGGGGGATTATGGGGGGTTTGACTCTCTATAGTTGGTTAAAAGCTAAGAGGGTGTTTTGCCCCCTACTTATTGCATTTTCCCATTCTCCTTTTCTTGTTATGGGTGTTTGGCTTCCTACTACCAAAACTCATTTCCTCATAAGTGGTTCTCTGTTTTGAACAATCTAAGCCAAAACTCAAAAAGAGTTTTAAAGCTACTTTTTCATTTCTACTTCTCATTCTCATTTTCCCCTCAATTTTTCTTTCCATTCCTACCCCTTTTCAGGGTTAATAGTTCATTTTCTTGACTTGCTAATCTGCTATTGCATGCCACAAATTCAAGGTAAAAAATGAAAAAGAAAAAGAAAAGGAAAACCACAAATTGGTATCATTATGGAAAATAGCAAATGCCCTAACGAAAGTAAAAATTGGAAAATCAATATGTTAATTAAATTTAGAAGCTTTATTTTGGTGTAATGTTTCAATTAGAATACTTTGTTGGTTTTTTTTTTTTTTTTTGTCGTGTTGGTTTATGTTTAATTTGGTTATATATATATGTTTTTATTGCCTTATGTATGTTTTTAATATATGCACAAGCTTTTTTTATATGTGTAATGTTGGTTATGTATGTCTTTAGTTTCTTTATGTTTTTACTGTTCATCAATTTTTTGGACCAACTTTTTAAATTTTTTTGACAATTATTTCCCTTTTATGTAATTCTTATAAAGTACGGGAGACTTTCAAGTTTCAATTACCGAAAAAAAAGGAAGATCAAAAATATTTTCCACAAATTTTTTTTATTTAAAATTGGACAGTCATGTTTACAAGATATTTCAAAATTTGACTTTAAAAAAAATTGCTAAAAACAATATTCGTATACATTTTTAATACCATAATTAATAAACATGGGAAAAATGGTAAACAATCAATCCACAACCCATTTTCATAACTGTTCTCCCAAACAGTACTACTGTTAAAAAATGCATTCTGCATATTTCTCCCAAACACTTCTCCCAGATTCAAAACACATTCTGACCATAATCCAAAAGGTCAAAAAGCCAAAAAATTGAAAATCAAAAGCTGAAAAGTAGGCTCCCAAACACCCCCTAATTTGTTAACTCTGATATTGATGCTCTAAACCTCCTTCATCTACATAACTTCACAATCTCCTCCCTGACTATGCTTTCTAGTTTCCGTCACTCCGTCGGTCCCAAAATGTTTGTCAAGTTCGCAGAATGAGGACCTATAAATAATACTCCCAAGTTGTTTTAAAAAAATTCAAACTTTTTACATAAAAGTAATCGTTTATCTCTAGTAAATTGCTAAAAAAAAATACTAATTGAATTTTTCTTAAAATTTTTGTATTGTTTTCAAGTCTTTGTTTTGCGTACCGGATAAATAATTTGGGGCGGAAGGAGTAGTAACTTTTTAAGGGAACCTGGGGGGTGCTGTGCATCCCCATGCACAACACCGTGGCGCCACTGCGCCAAAATTTTTTCGACGATCGGAGACGTTCGCCGTGTAGACCTCGTCGAGTACTACAAGTTTGCCAAAAATCAACTTGATCGGATATCTTTTAGTGCCTCATCGGAACACAAATAACATGAAAAAGTGTTTTTTATCCAGTGTTCGTGTCCATATGTGTTCCATGTGTTTTCAAAGTATTTGTGTTCCGATAACCTACTTAAAGATATCCGATCAAGTTAATTTTTTGCATACTTGAAGTACTCGACGAGGTCTACGCGGCGAACGTCTCCGATCGTCGAAAAAATGCCGGAGCGAGGGCGCTAAGGGGCTGCACAACACCCCCCCTCAGTCCCTTTTTAAGACCCGGAGATCGTTTTGTCAGAGCCCATCTTTGGCATTTGCCCCACATCGGCGATATATGGAAAGTTGATGTGGTATATAATGGGCCACGTTGAGCTATTGTGTAACTCAAGATTAACTTTTTGAGCTACGTGGCTAGACTAAAGGTTAACAGGTCAGCTAGCGTGGGTCGTTATACGTTTCCTGTAGTGCACATCAAGACAATCCAACTCCACAATCGATGGTTCCAATCTGCAGATGAACTCTCAGTGGTAATAGTTAACTCTTAATGGTAATAGCTAACATAAATATTTGAACCATTAATGGCCAAGATGGTTAGTTTTATATGTGCACTACAGGAAAGTGCACCACATGATCCCCGAATCCAATTCGTAAATCCTTATGTCTCTTCATTGTTTTCGTTTCTCTTTCTCTTCCTATTCTGTGATTTGGTTTATTTTTTGATTTCAAAGCAATGATTACATTCGTTTGTTATTTGTTGCTCGCTTCCGCACAACATAGAGCACAACTAGTTTAAAAATGCCAAAACTAAGCTTCCTTTCTCCAACATATGTTTCTTTCATTTTGTTCTTCTATTTTTATTTTTTTTTACAACTGGATGTCCGAGCCAGCTTGCACGCACTTTGACTAAATCGTAGGCTCTAAAGATAGCGACCGGTCATAATCCTGAGTGATCTAAGGTTAGGGATGGTTGACATGCAATCTCATGATCAAACACTTATTGTTTTTTCATGCCCACCTTACCAACCCCTTGAAGTTTTTTGTTCTTGTATGTTTTGGGTTCCTTAGGAGAGAGACCGAGAGAGGGAAGACACTTGCCAAACCTCGATAACTCTCCAAATGAAAGCTTGTTAATGCCTTCATATGACCTTGCTATGAGTGCTTGTAATATTCGTATTTGTAACGAGGCTACTTCCACTGGATTATGACCAAGCTATTAATCACACCTAAAATTATTAACCACTCGTGGCTTTGTAGCCGTCTATGCAATTTTGATTATCCAAAAGTATTTTCAATGTTCAAAAAGAGCCTTTCAACAAATTTGAACCATCAAAATACCGAGATACACAATCGGACTCCTTCCTATAATCTGGGTTTAAAGTGCAAATAAGCGGGTCACTTTGTTATGACCGAATGTGACGTTACAGCCCGATTCATCCCTCGAGTTCGGTCCCTCGACAACGGGGAGTGACTAACTGCAACCTCAGGCCTAACCATTGATAAGAGTTAACAAGCCGTAATTACACAAATAAGGTCTCAAAAGAACCGTCCCATGGGCAGGTACCCTCCAGAGCTGTTCAAACACAAGATTAGGTCCATGCGACATTACTACAACAAAATAAACATAAGAGTATTAGCTCTCATTACAGTGAAGTTTTAACATGAAGAAAGTGCACGTCTTCACTCCAAAGAGAGACCACAATACAAGCAATTTGACAAATAAAGAACTCATATCAATAATGGATCTGCAGTTTGTTTAAGCAGAAGTGTCATGTGTCATCCATGTTCTGAAAAATTTCAAATTTTCATCACATATTCCTTCAACTTTCCGAAAGTACCATAAAAGAATCAAGTGCCTCCTCAACACCCATCATTTTTTAGCATTGTCAAGGATACAAAGATATGAAACCACAAGTTTCTCATTTGTTAACAGGCGGTTTTCCCAAATTTTACTGAACTTCAATAAACATGAGCAAAGAAACACTTGCTTTGTTGCAACGTCAACACTGAAGGCATCACAGGGTGATTAAAAAAGTCGAAACAAAAAACATGAACTCTGGGTGAAGTTGGGAAAGTGTAGCAAGAAATAAACATCTAATTTTACCTTATTCCGTTTAACGTTGTCGTTGGCACTAAACTTCTGTGTCAACATGGTGAAACTAGGCTCTCAATATAGGGATAAACACTCAAAGACATGATTCTTTGGTTAGCTAAATTTTCCATCTTTGCGTAGGAAAATTTTCCGTCTTTTGGATTGTACCGGACAAAACACCCCCTAACATCCACTAAAATGGTGCCATTCTTCAAAATGTACTTTGGTGTGAAATGCTGACCATATAATGAATGTATCTTATCATGAATCGCAACCAACTTGGTCCAAGACTCTCTTATACCATATTCCTTCATCACCCATAGATCAGCACCACATACATTATAGGTGCAAAGCATACAGAGGTATCCACCTAAAACATCCATTGTCAAATTAAAACTTTGGACAGCATAATCAGGTTGTGAAACCTCCCCATATGTCTCTTTAGCCAAATCAAAAGAGAATGATCTCCTTGTACTCGACTCTCCCCATCCAATGGAGCGCCCCGCTCACAAATTTCCCTGAACCAGTCTTATGAAGAGTATGAGGACAGTCTCCAATCGTCCTCCAGGAATCCGTCCTTAATCTGTACACCACCGCTTTATTTTGCCATTCCTCATCAACTTGGCATGGCTCATAAATTCGACAATGAAAAATTAACACCACCTTGTAATCATCAATAGACTCATCGTAACCAAACCCGAATACTCGGTACCATTCTTGGAGATATTCAACCCAAGGCAATTCAATATCGGGCAATTTCCTGGATTTCCTCATAGATGGGTTCCATAGACATACTGTTTCCTTTTGAATAGAAACGCACAGTAATCCGTTGAAGGAACCCTCAATCAAAACACCACGACGACATTCACCAAAAGGGTAACCAACGTCAACAGGATTATTATTTTCCTCATGCATTATAGAAAAAACAGACCAGGACGAGAAAGAGAAAGCGCCGTCGGTCTTATCACTTCTTTGGAGGAATCTATGAAGGGTACAATCAGAGTTCGAAGATGCTGAACTGAGATGAGTTTTTGCGAATTTGGGTTGAGAAATCAAAGAACACCATGATTTGCAAACGCACCTAAAACGCAGCAGAGTCTTCACCGGAAGTCTCAAGAGTATATCGTCGATGATTTCTTGAGGGAGATTTGGCAATGGCTGCGGGTCTTCGGCGGCCATAGATGGTGCTTTTTCTTCTGGTTTTGGGACCAAAGTCGAGGAGTAAAAATTTGTTACTCCCTCCGTCCCTTTTTAAGTGTTAACATTTCCACTTTGGGCTGTCCCTTAATAAGTGTGTGTTTTGAAAAGTTAATGGGTAAAAGTTTGTAGAATTATCATTTTGCCCTTTTGAAAAAGTTAGTGGGTAAAAAGTTAATGGGTAAGGGTGAAGGATAATTTTGGAAAGTGGAGGTAAAAGTTGTTGTGGAAAGTGAAAAAGTTGATGTGAAAAGTGTAATGATGATGTTTTTTTAATAAGTTGGATTTACGAAGCAACACATTTAAAAAGGGACGGAGGGAGTAGTGTAAAACACTTACTTTATAGGGTAAATTATGTTCGAAAAAGGAAAAAAAATTAGGGTAAATTAAAAAGTTAATTTCAATATATAAATGGATGGCAACAGGTAGGGAATGGATCGGAGAACTCTATTCCATACCCAATACCCAGTTAGAAGGGCTTTCAGCATCCCCGCCCCATCCCCATTGGGGATATTAGATAAAGAACTAAACCCACCTCTCCATGGGGATCAAGGATTCCCCGAATATACACCCATATCCAAAAAAAAAAAGATTAGGGTAAATTAAAAAGTTAATTTCGATATATGTTAATGTCTGTCGAAAATAAATAGGAGTAGAACTTGGAATCATATTTCCTCAAGCAATACGAGGCGAAAATTTCCTACATGTTTTTAGTGGCATTATTCATCTACATCTATCCCAATGAGTTGTCTATCGAATCGTTGTAGTTGTAATTGATGTTCTCAGGCAAGGTAAGCCATGACACGACCTGTGTTTGCCACTGAAAAATCGTTGGAAAAATGACGTGATGCTTTTATCGAGCAATCAGTGGAAAAATGACCTAACAGGTGCTTTTCATCGGGCAATCGGTGGAATAATGGCCCGACAGGTGTTTGTCACCCGGATTACGCTGGAAGAATGACGAGGCAAGGCAATGGTAGCAATCGCTAGAGAAATAACCGGATGGATGCTTGATGCTTGTCACCGGAAAATTGCCGTAAAAAACGATATACATGGATTTTTAGAGGTGTCAAAAATTATGGGAAGGATGGGGTGATATGGATGTTATTTTTTTTAAAGGTCTCGCGATACTAATTGATTAATACTACACCGATCATAAATAATTTTAAAATGTGAAATTTATTATTACTGTGGAAAAAATAAAAAATAGAGTCTTTATTGTGGAATGAGCCTACGAATATAAAGATAGAAATCAAGTCCCTATTTTGTAGACCTTTTTTAGAGCTTCATTGGAATGTTTGGCACTATTTTTTGGTACACAAGAGGGCCTAGACAGCTAGACCCTAAGAAACATAAACACTTGTTGCAGTAGCTCGAGGAACTCCAAGACCATCCCGGTCGTTGCGTAAATCATCCAGCACTTGTAGTGGCGCTTGATCAAACACTTGCTCACCTCGGTCTAACTGAAGACCCAATCTAGCTAGATTATGTGCACAACTGTTTGCCTCTCTCCAACCAAAAATTAAATCAAGTCCATCCCCTTTTAAGTTGCTCATTGATCAACTTAATTAGATTATAGTTAGGATCAAAGGAATGTTGATTCGAAATCGCCCAGAGAGCCACTTGCTAATCCGATTCCAACACTACATGGCGCGACCCCAAATCCCACACAAGTTTGCGACCTCTCCAAATACCCCAAAGTTTAGCCCTTAGAGCATCCACACAAGTTTGGCACTTTATACTTGAACAATGATTGTGTGATTGAAGATGCTCTTCAGCACGTCCAACCCACTACTCTCTAAATCTCTATTTTAGATGACGAAAATAATACTAAATTCTATTTAAAAAGTAAATCTAACCAAATACTTTATGTCTTCATCTACCTATTACGAAATCACCATAAAACTCAAACATTCTTCGTTTCTCCCCTAGAGTTTAGCTTTGTACTTTTATCATTTGTTAAAATATATTTGGTTCCTTTTTTAAAAATATTTTGAATATATATCTAAAAGTATCAACTTTGTGAAAAATAATTATAACATTTAAAAATTTAATCAAGTAAATCAATATACTTCCATGCTACATATTAGTTTAAAAGGTCCTCCATTTCTTCCTTCATACTTCTTATTTGGAGATCAATAGCAATGCTCCTAACAATTGGAGAGTTTTAGAGTGTGGGTTGAAGAGTAGCTTTTCGCCTAACATGAATAAATGTAGGAATGGAACGAAAACATTCCTAAAATGATAGGAGTAGCGTTTATAGAAGATATATAAGACGAGAGAGAATAGTTTAAGGTGATTTGAACGTGTCTATTGTAGATTGTTTGATGCGGTGGTTAGGATGACTGATATGATTGGCACAAATGGTAGCACTAACAGAGGGATATACCAAAACTGATTTTTGAGGCAGTTGTTGAAAAGATGTAATTTTTTTGAATATCATGGAACACAATGCACTCGACAGAACTCAAGAGAGATAACAAATTCAAGTAGCCGACCCCCATTGATTCGGACTTAAAGATCGATTTGATTTGATTTGGTTATAGTTTTACCATAAACAACTCATTGTGACCATTTTTTTTTTATTAACTTGATATTCAAACCAGGTTACAAGCACATCATTGGGTTCAAAGTTCTCAAAACAAAGTATTTATCATGTATTGTTGGAAAATTTTCAAAATACTCCCGAACTTTGACTCAATTTCGGGGGCTCATTGGAATCTAGGTTAGACCAAGAAAGGCACTAATTCTTCTGGTTTTTCTTTTTCTTTTTTTAGACTTGCTAGAGCCCTCTGTCACGGTAAATATGGTGAATTTGTGAGATTGCTTCTTGAATTTTGTTTTGGGGCAAATGGTGCGGATTGATACCAGTTCTTGTTTGTTGAAACGTAGTCAATAGGGGATAAGGATAATATAACCATATGGTTCAGGGGTGAATTGGGGATTTTTTTAGCCAAGTGGCAGCCTCGACCCGAGTGGAAGTGCAATGTGTTTGGAAACTCGGGATCGTAAATGGATTCTGAGTACCATTCTGCACAAGGTGGAATTGTAAGTGTAGAACAGTAGAAGGGAGAGAGGGAGGAGATCATGAGAGAGACTAGCCGAGAGATCGTATCTTATACGGGAAAATCTTTAGAAATTGAGGAGAGAAGATGGGGTGGTGATTCACTGGTGAAGAGAAGAAGAGAGGATTTGGGGATTCTTTCTTTTAAGCCATGTTACCATCTTAACAGCAGTGTAACGGCTAAGGGTGCGAGTAATTGAGTAAAGGAGGTCCCCAGAGACCTGAATGAAGAGCTTACGCCACCGGGGATTGCAGACAACAGATTGAACAAAACTGATGACATCGAGTTGACAAACAGCAACTCCTCGGCCGATTGAGGTACTGTTTTTGTGAGTAAAGGAAATCAAGACAAGTTGGTTCGACGATCTTTCACATCTTGGAAGGGTCCATTTGGGTGTAGAAACAGAAAAACATCCACCTGCCCTAACTAATCGCACAAATCGCTAGTGAGTGAAAATAGAGTCCAACTAGCCAAATGATCGCAGGGAAACCACAATAAGCAAAGCAAGGTCCAGACGCATTCTAAACCATTTTAATGTTCTCGCTTCCACCAAAAAGAATATCAACGTACCTCAAAGTTAGAAGCGCACAAAATCAACATGGATTTCAATACTTATAATTTCCAATACTCATTTCCTACCAACAAAAACAAAGAATTCCATTTCACGGCGATAAGACATAAATATGAAAAGGGCATTACATATAATGCAATCAAGAACTTGCATCAATAATGCATCAACAGTTGCCTTAAGTGAAGTTTCATCTGTCATTCATGTTCTGAAGATTTCCAAATTTTCATCTACCAATTCTTCAACTTTCTTAATGTGTAATAAAAGGAGAAAAGATAAAACTTTGCTCTAGGTGAAGTTTGCGAAATTCTAGTAGGAATAATAAAACTATCTAATTAACCTTCCTTTCCTTTCAGGTTGGTGTTGCCACTAGACTCCGGTGTGAGCATCACTGTCAGGTGAAACTAGGCTCTCAACGTAGGGATAAGCACTAAAAGTCGGAAAACACTTATGAATCGTTGGATAGTAAAATTTCCCGTCCTTTGAATTGTATTGAACTAAACGCCCGCTGACAGCCATTAAAATTTCGCCATTTTTCAAAATGCACTTTGGTATGAACTGCTGACCATATAATGAATGTGCATGATCATGAATAGCAACCAACTTGATCCAAGACTCTCCTATACCATATTCCTTCATCACCCATAGATCAGCACCAACTCCAATATACGTGCAGAGCATAAAGAGGCATCCACCTAAAACATCCATTGTCAAATCAAAATAACCATCTTCATAATCAGGTTGTGAAACCTCCCCATATTTCTCTTTAGCCAAATCAAGAGAGACAATAACCTCCTTGGACTTGCCACTCGCGGTCCAATGAAGCGCCCCACTCGCATATTTCCCTGAACCGGCCACATGAAGAGGATGAGGCAAGTCTTCAATCTTCCTCCAAGAATCAGTCCTCAACCCATACACAACCACTGTATTTCGATATTCAACCTGAAAAATTAACACCACCTTGTAATCATCGGTAGACTCGTCATAACCAAACCCGGATAATGGGTACCTATCACCCACATATACCGGGCATTTATCGAACAACATTTCAACACGGGGCAATTTGTTGGATTTCCTCGTAGATGGATTCCATAGAAATACTGTTCTCTTTTGAATGATGATGCACACCAACCCGTTGCAGGAACCCACAATCCAAACCCAATTAGGAGATCCATCGAAAGGGTAATCAAGACTAGCAGCAGTATCAGATTGCTCATACATAATAGAAAAAATAGAACATGACTTGAGATCGTGATGGAGATCATTA